>CAVNYN010273071.1:0-54692 GCA_963692815.1 Nyctanthes arbor-tristis | reverse complement strand
CATCATGCTTACTTGCCGATCTGGGGAGACCCATTACAAAATCTATAGAAATTATTTCCCATTTCCACTCTGAAATCTCTAAAGGATTCAACAACCCTGACGGTACCTCATGCTCAGCTTTTACCCACTGACACACTAGGCATTTGGTAATGAGCTTGGCAATACTTCCCTTCATGTTTCTCCACCAGAAGGTTTCGTGCAGGCCCATGTACATCTCAGTACCTCCTAGATGTGCTGCATACCGGGTGGAATGAGCTTTAGTCAATGTATATCTTAGTACCTTCTTAGCATGCATAGGCGGCAATTAAAGTTAAGGGCGCCATCGGTAGATATTTCAAACCCTTTTCTTTTTCCCATTCCAACCCCAACTCTTATCTTTTCTAGAAATGTGTCATCCTTCTATGCTATAACAATTCTGTCTCTTAAATCCAGTTTGACCCGGAAACTGGTAATCACTGACGATCTCTGTCTCTGCAGTGCAACAACTTCAATTCTCAAGTTCTCGAAATCCTTAATTAACCTATTAATCGGTCTTAGGCTGTATTGAGTGCTGATAACTAACCCATGCCCTTCCTACTCAAGGCATCTGCAGCTACAATAGCCTTACCTGGATGGTATAGTATGTCTCGGTCATAATCCTTAACCAACTCCAATCATCTCCTTTACCTCATGTTTATCTTCGTTAGAGGGAAGAAATACTTGAGGCTCTTATAGATAGTATAGATCTCGCATTTGCTTCTATGTAAGTAGTGACGCCAGATATTTAGAGCATACACTATAATGGTGAGTTCAAGATCATAGGTCAGATAGCTCTCCTCATAGGGTTTCAATTGCCTTGATGCATAGGCAATCACCTTACTCTTCTGCATCAAAACACATCCAAAGCCTAGTTTTGATGCATGGCTGTAAATCACAAATCTGTCAGAGCCATCTGGCATCGTCAACATTAGTGCTGAAACCAATCTCTTCTTCAGCTCCTGGAAACTCTATTCACACTTATCCGTCCAAACGAACTTCTCACCCTTTTGGGTGAGCCATGTCATTGGTTTTGCTAACTTGGAGAAGCCCTCTATGAATCGCTGATAGTATCCGGTCAAAACTAGAAAGCTTCTCACTTCAGCGGAGTTGGTAGGTGGAGACCAGTTAGTAATAGCCTCAACTTTAGAGCGGTCTACCTCAATCCCTCTAGCTATCACCACGTGGCCTAAAAACCCTACATGATCTAGCCAAAATTCACATTTCTTGAATTTGGCGTACAATCTTTCCCTTTGCAGAGTTTCCAACATAATGTTCAAGTGCTCGACGTGCTGTTCTGAACTCCTTGAGTATAATAGGATGTCATCAATGAATGCGATGAGAAACCTATCTAAATACTTATGGAACATCCTGTTCATCAAGTCTATAAATGGCACAGGGGCATTTGTCACACCCAAGGGCATTACTGTAAATTCATATTACCCGTAACGGATTCTGCACACATATCTGCTAACTTGATCTTTAGTTGGTGATAAACCGACCTCAAGTTGATCTTAGAAGAGACATCTGCTCTCTTCAGTTGATGAAATAAATCCTTAATCTCGGGAGTGGATATTTGTTCTTAATTGTCAAATTATTCAGTTCATGATAGTCAATACACATTCTCAAACAATAGTCCTTCTTCTTTACAAATAGGACCCGCACTCCCCAAGGAGACGCATTTGGCCTGGTAAAGTTCTTCTCCAAAAGTTCCTTTATTTGAACTTTTAGCTCCTGCAGCTCCTTTGGTGCCATCTGATGCAGAGCTTTGGAGATAGAAGCGGTTTTTGATACCAAGTTGATAGGGAAAATCGCAAGTGCACAATACCATTCAAGTAATATAGGACTAGAAAATCTGTAATATGAGCATGAGGATCTTCATTCGCTAGGCCATTGAAGGAACACATATTCCTTATCATAGTTATCAAGTTAGGCCCTAACTGGAAATTGTTGACTTGTGGGACATGGCAGTACCATAAGTTCATTGAAAGGGCGAGCATCATTGTCAATAATAACTGGAGGTTGAAGTTGTAGTGGAATATTATCTCCCAGTGCTGAGAGTCAGCCATCCCCTCCATCTACCACATCTTGTTGACCATCCATGAGTAATTTTTTCAAAAACGTTTTCTCTCTTTTTTCCTTGAGTGTTTTGTGAAATGCTCATTCTGGTTCTGGATTAGTCTAAGTATTAAACCTAAAGAGGAACGTGTCATGCACCAATGGCAAGGACCTGAGAGAAAAATAAAAACAATTCAACTATTAATAAAATTAACAAAATGAAATAAATAACCAAAACTTTCACCGACAACGGCACCAAAAACTTGACAGGGAAAATCTCAAGAGACGATACCTTTCAAGTAATATAGGACTAGAAGAGTCCTGAATGTCGATCCCACAGGGAACGTTGTCACCTACTTTACTTAAGATAATTTTCAACTAATTGAATAAAGAAATTAAAGTTTCTGAAAGAATAAAGGGGTTGTTTAAACTGAAATTTAAATTAAAATACTTTTTCCACTTAAATGTAAGAAGCAACTCAAATTAATAGAGATCGGAATATATATGAATGAAGGCATTGAGACTCATGAATCCACACTAGATGGGCGTTCCAATTATGCAATCCCACTCATGACAATTTATCATCACATACTCACAATCAGTTTCACAAATTTAATTGATAACCTCTCTCGGGCAAAATCAAATCTATTCAACTAAGTAAACCCGTTATATCTCTATGCGAATTTCAATCTAATTGAGTGCATTAACTAACAAGAAACCATTTATGTGATTGCACAAATCATAAAAATATATCTCGATCTTCTATGCAATTCGTATTTTCTATTGAAGTCCTACATTGGTGATTTACCTCTCGGTTTCCTCACGAATTCACAAACACAATTACAAGTTTATTAGGCTCATAAAAGGGCAAATAACGATCACAATAGAAAATAAGCACGCAATAAAAATTAGAGTCATGAATGGAATGAAAACAATCAAAACATGTCTATCGCTTCATCAATTGTCTCAACAAGAAAAGTTAGTTAACCATAGTAATGAAAGTCATGACAAAAGAATTCATAAGGTTTGAATACATGATCGGATACTTGAAAGAAAAAGATGAAGAATTAAGAGGAAAACGTTTGCTTCAAACAAGAACTCTTTTCTTCAATCTTCTCAAGAGCCCTAAGATCGGAAGCTCCAAGCCCCCTTTGCTTCCTAAGCCTTCCAAATTAATTTTCTAGTATGAGTTGTTTCTCCTCAATGTTATTTACACGACGCTCTTCCGATCTCTCATGCCTCCTCTCTCCTTAGGGCACAAATGGGCCCAAAATATGGAAAGAAAGCCTATTCTCGGGTAGACACTACAAAGGTTGTAAAATGCATCGCATAGGCTACCCACAAGCTACAACAATTCCTCCCTCTTGTACGCAAGTTGTAGCAAGCATTGTACAACTCAATGACAACCTTCTGATATAACTTTTCTCTTCTTAGTCCAACACTTTCATCTCTTCCCAACTTGGCCCTTAATGATTTCAACCCTTTCATGACGGTCTGAAACTACTTCACGTCATTAAAATTAGTCCTCATACTTTTTGAACACTTGATATACAGCTTCCTTACATTTTGTAAAGTACAAGTTAGTCCTAAACTCTTCAATTCTAGCCGTTTCACCTCCAAAATGCTTGAGTAGGAACTCCAATGGCATCCACTCACTTTTTTACCTACAATGACCATACTTGCACAAAAATTAAGTAGAAACCCGCTCATATGTTAAATATTTCTCAAGTAAGATGCCCAAAATAGTATGCAAAAATAACTCATCAAATTCTCCCACACTTAAGTACTTGATCGTCCCAAGCAAGTCATCTACCATAATACAGACAAACAAAAGAAATAGTAAAGAAAAACATAATACATTGAAAAGCTCGCCATGCCTTTAATTCATAACCTTCACAACTGTATCAACACATTGCCACCAAAGGATAGCTTATCTGATGTTGGGCCAAAGAAGATTCAAAGTTAATGTCACCATAATCATCACACACATCTAGTTGGTCATTCCCATCCTCTGTAGTCAAGTATATCCTTTTTCCTCTCGTGAGATGCACACAACCCCCATAATTTAATTCTTTTTCACTCACACCTAAGTTCAGTTAGGTCTTACCAATGAAAGCACCAGCTTGGTCAGCGGAGATTCTCTTAATTTTTGAGTGCCTCAACCTTCCCAACATCCACTAGGCAGTAAAACCCACTAACAATCTACATCTTTGAAATTTAGAATTGTGGTCTTGCACTTACTTTTTACCACTAAATAACTTTCTTCTTTTTTTTTAAACTTTTTTTTTCAACCTTCTTTCTTTCTTACTCTCTCTCTCTCTAACATCTCGCTACTTTTTTTTCACCTTCATTTTCCAATTTCACTCACCTCATATGTCTTTTGTGCAATCCATTATCCACTGGGCTTTCTATATGACCCTTGTAGCGAGCTTTGCATCGATGAATCCCGTATCAGTTCCAGGGCACAGGTTTAAAGAGACCCCTAAGGACTTAATTGTTTGAGTCATACAGGCTTTGAAGAGTGGTAAAGACACATCAAAGGTTTTTTCTCCTTTTCTTCAAATTTTTCCTAACACATCTATACAAGACTTTGACAGGGGTGAGATCGCTGGCATCTGGTCATTGCCTAGCTTCTACTGGTGAGCAAAAAACACTCCACACAATTATTCAACATGCACGAAATCTACACAATCCTTACTAGCATATCCAAGGTTCAACCCCCCAAACTTAGATTTAAAATGGATTTGGACAAATAGGAAAAGTGAAAGCTAGGATATACTAATTCTCCCTTTAGTTCAATAATACTCTACTCGACTTATGAACTAGCCAAAAGTGATGATAACAGTGACTAATGTGCAATATTAAACATGCGTTAAAATTAACACATGTAGTAATGCCTCATTACACATCATGAAAATCACAAGTTTAAAGATATAGCATTTAAACCACCAGGCAAAACTTTCCAATGCAAAAGCAATGGTGAAAACTTACCAAAATTTTAGAATTTTTTTTTTTTGGGTTTCAGAAGTTAAGAATAACATAACCATATAACTAAGGTAACTAGGAAAACTTAAAATAAATAGACACCCTCCCCCAAACTTAAAAAATTTATATTGCCCTCAATGTAAAGTAAAAGAAAATGAAGGATAATAACCAGTTAACATTCAAAAGCAATGTGGTACGTGTCAATAACATATCATAAGGAGGAGGTTCTAGTGCCTGTGACTGGAGTAGACATGATAGCATAGCCATCAAGTCCTTGTGCTTATTGTAGTCACCGGGTCCTAAAACTCAGCGAAGGTCAAAGGTCAACAGATAAAGGGTCTTGGAAACAGGCCTTAAGTGCCTCTCCTAACCCAACGACCTGGCGACCTAACAACCAGAAGACTTGGAGACCTGATTCAGCGACCTGGAAGCGGATATCCATTCCAGCGCTCTTGCGGTCTAGGGCATTGGGGGGCCGAGACAGTGATCTCGTAATACCCAGACGTAACGCCACGACCTCGCGAGCTAGCCAACTGGATAGCAGCATGGGAACCCACGTGGGAAATCTTATCATTTACGGCTGATAGGACTCCAGCATTAAATGTGAAAGGGTGGTTACCTACCCCATGCATGGCTTAAGCAGTCATTAGTCAAAAAGTGAAGGATTAATCTAGCCAATTTGACACTTACGTCATCCTTGTAGGTCCAACATTAAATATATGCAATCATTATTCCCATGCAAAGAAGCAAATGTACACTATAAATAGAGGCAAACAGAAATGAGAAGGGGTTTGACACCTAAATCTCATTCTTTCTGTCTCTTACACATTTATAGTCTTCCATTTATTACAAATATTCCTTGCCTTTTACATTTATTGCTTATACCAATTCAAGTACAAATCTCCTGCGAGTACAAATCTTGTTTGTTAAGTCAAAAGCTAAATTTGGTATCAACACTCATGTCTGAATCATTCCTTCACCATCTCTTGTAATCTGAAAACACTTTGAGAAATAAAGCTTAATAGATGAAATCCTTGATAAAGAGTCATGTTTTCTCAAGTTAAAGATGCATAACAAGAGTTAAATGAGAGTTTAAGATAAAGAAGAGAAAGGGATATGCATAAAAGAATGAAATAACCAAGGGTTAGATGGGTAAGAGGCTTGAGTGAAAAAAAAATGGTCATAACTTATCCAGGTTTAACATGCATGCCAAAACCTGCATACAGGCTACAGGGAAGTAACTTCCTTGTGCTGGGGTCGCAACATGGCCACATCTGCTATTGCGATTTTTTTTTGAAATTTAGTTCCTAAATTAAACAATCAATGCAATGCTAGACTGTAGAAAACTTGAATACAAATGCGATAACAGAATGGGTAATGAATGTAAAATATGAAAATGTGCTCTAAATCTAAATGTAATGTAAAATGTTAGAAAGATAAATTGCTAGAAAATAAACAATAAAAAGTAGGGAAAGAAAAATGGGTTGCCTCCCATTAAGCGCTCGATTTATAGTCTAGAGCTGGACTTTTCGATGGTCACTTAAGGAGGTTCCAACTGAATCTTAGAGAACTTGCGTTTCTTACAATTACCCACATTATACATGCTCTCCTTGACTTGACCGCTCTCCTCATAGCCTTCTTCAACCTCATTGGACTTTATTAATATTTCATGTTGTGTCCCTTTATCCATTCTCAAGCAATCCTCCCATTTTGATGGTTGTTCTGGTACGGGATACATACTCAATTTCTGTTGATCGTTGTGTACCCTTAAAATTAACTCACACGCTTCAACATTAATTAGAGCCCGACTTGTTGCTAAGAATGGTCGACCTAAAATTATAGATATATTTTGGTCTTCTTCTATGTCCAACACAACAAAGTCGACTGGGAATATAAATTTTCCCACTTGGATGAGTATATTTTTAACTATACCTCGTGGATGCTTGATGGATCTATCAACGAGCTGTAATGAAATTGTTGTTCCTTTCACTCCTTTCAGTCCCAATTTTCTGGAGACATATAAGGGCATCAAATTAACACTAGCACCTAAATCACATAAAGCATTGTAGACATGAAATTTTTCAAAGAGTGCACAGTATCTTAAAGCTCCCTGGATCTTTTAACTTCAGAGGTAATTTGTTAAACATAATAGCACTGCATTCCTTAGCTAAAGCCACTGTCTCAAAGTATGCAAGTTTGTGCTTCTTGGACAATATCTCCTTCATGAATTTCAAGTACAAAGGCATTTGTGCTAATGCTTCTGCGAAGGGAATGTTGATATGAAGTTTCTTAAGCATGTCTAGAAACAAAGTGAACTTCTTATCTAATTTGTGCTTTTACAGTCTTTATGGGAATGGAATGGGAGGGACATAGGCCTTTACTGGAGTTTTTGGTGGAGCCTGCCTCTCAACAATTTCTGGCTGGTGTTCAACTTTCTCATGTTTAGCTTTAGAACTTTGATCTTTCTTTTCTTTCACACCTGGCCTTTCAACATGAATTTCTGAAGCTGAACTCCACTCCTTGTTGTAATTGCCATAACTTGCTCCTTTGGATTTACCTCTATATCACTAGGCAAAGCTTCATAAGGTCTTTCTTGCATCATCTTTGCCAATTGCCCAACCTGCTTCTCCAAATTTTGAACTGTTGCCCGAGTAATTTGACTTTCAGTCTCTGTTCTTTGCATAAAAGCCTTAGTATCAGTCATGAAAGCTTCACTAGTTTGAACATACTGCCTTGTTTGTTTTGCTAGCTGTTCTACTGCATTCTGAAGAGATGACCTCTCCTCGGGTTTTTGAATTTGTTGTTGTTGCAGATGTGGTGGTTTATTTGCTTGATTTCCTCCCCATTAGAAATTTGGATCATTTCTCCATCATGGATTATATGTGGCTAAACACGGATTCCATTGTTGCCTCTGTTGATTTTGAGCATAACCCATCTCTTCAACTCCATCCATATGAGCCAAAGGACAATCAATAAATAGGTGATTAGCACCACAATTCTCACAAGCTGCATTTTTTGCTTACACAGCCTTCACATGATGACTAGCTGCTATCTCCTCAAGCTTCTTATTCATGGCCGCCATCTGAGATGCTAATGTTGAGTACTCATCACTCTCACGAGCAACAACTGAATATCTATGCAAAACTCTATCTATAGAAGGAAATAGAGCATTTGTTGATGATAATCGCTCAAGTAGCTGATATGTTACATTTAGAGAATTCGCTGTAACTGATCTCTTGTTGTAGCATCAAGGATAATTCCTGAAGTAAGCCCGCCATTGAAATATTTTACTTGATAAAATTTGGTAAGCCCATGAGTCGGACACTTTGTAAGGAGTCCTTTGAACCTATCACATGCTTCATAAAGAGTTTCAGCTTCATACTGAGCAAAACTAGTTATATCTTGAAGTAACTTTGCTGCTTTAGTTGGCGGATAATACTTGGTCAAGAACTTCTATGCCAAATCTTCCCAAGTTGTGATACTCTGGGCAGGGAACGAAGATAACCAATCACAAGCCACCCCCTCTAGAGTATGTGTGAAGAGTCTCATTTTTATGGCATCATCAGAAATACCATCAAAGAAAATCCGTAATATGAGCATGAGGACCTTCATTCACTAGGCCATTGAAGGAACACATATTTCTTATCATAGTTATCAAGTTAGGCCTTAATTGGAAATTTGGCCTCCCATAAGCCGATGGAGCAACAATTGATTGACTTGTGGGACGTGATAGTACCATAAGTTCACTAAAAGTGCAATCATCATCATCAATAATAATTGGAGGTTGAGATTGTAGTACAATATTATCTCCCAGTGCTGGGAGTCAGCCATCCCCTCCATCTACCACATCTTATTGATTATCTCCCAGTGCTGGGAATCAGCCATCCCCTCCATCTACCACATCTTATTGACCATCTATGGGTAATTCTTTCAAAAAGGCGTTCTCCCTTTTTCCTTGAGTCTTTTGTGAAACGGACGTTCTGGTTCTGGATCAAGAAATACTAAACCTGAAAAGGAACGTGTCATGCACCAACGACAAGGACCTGAGAGAAAAATAAAAACAATTCAACTATTAATAAAATTCAACTATCAATGTCATTTTTGATGGTTGGATGAGTACAACAAAATAATTCACGGCCTTAGATAGGTTTTTAGCTATTTGAAGGACAAGACATGGAGCAATCCACGGAATCATTCCTTGAAAATGATATTACCTCGTTCTTTCCTTAGTAGACAAGTAAATAGCCTTGTGTAGTTTTCTAATGGTTGGATGAGTTCAACGGAATGATTCACAGACTCAAATAGGTTTTCTCGCTATTAACTATCCACAGAATGAATCCTTAAAAGATAAATGGTCCGTTCTTTCCTTAATTGATGAGTAAATAGCCCTGTATAGTTTTCTAAAGGTTAGATGAGTATAGCAGAATGATTCACGGGCTTAGATAGTTTTTCTAGCTATTTGAAGTACAAGACACGTAACTATCCACATAATGATTCTTAAAAAGAGATATTGCTCAGTTCCATCTTCAAATGACATTTAAAGAACTTCGTGTAGTTTTCTAATGGTTAGATGAGTACAATAGAATGATTGTTGGCCTTAGATAGTTTTCTTAGCTAGTTGAAGTTCAAGGCATGTAACTATTCACAGAATGATTCCATACTTCCGATCTCCCTGTTCTATCTTTAAAGGACAAGTAAATAGCATTGTCTAGTTTTCTATTGGTTAGATAAGTACAATGGAATGATTCTAGGCCTTAGATAGTTTCCCCATCTATTTGAAGTACAAGAGATGTAACTATCCGTGGAAAGAATCCTTAAAAGATATATGGCCCCGTTCGTTTCTTAACGGATAAGTAAATAGCCTTGTGTAGTTTTCAAATGGTTGGATGAGTACAAGACAATGATTCGTGAGCTTAGATAGTTTTCTAGCTATTTGAAGTATAAGATGAATACCTATACATGGAATGATTCTTTCAAGGAGATATTGCCTCATTCTTTCCTTAATGGACAAATAAATAACCCCGTGTAGTTTTCTAATGGCTAGACGAGTTCAATGGAATGATTCATACAGTTAGATTGCTTTTCCAGCTATTTGAAGTGTACGACATGTAACAATTTATGGCATGATTCCTTAAAATAGATATTGCCCCATTCTAATAGCCCCATATAGTTTTATAAAGTTTAGATGAGTACAATGGAATGATTCGTGGCCTTAGATAGTTGTTCTTGCTATTTGTAGTACAAGACATATAACTATTCACGGAATGATTTCTAAAAAGATATATTACCTTGTACTTTCCGTAATGGACAAGAAAATAGCCCCTCATGTAGTTTTCTAATGGTTAGACGAGTTCAACGAATGATTTGCAGAGTTAGAGAGGTCTTCACGTTATTTGAAGTACAAGACGTGTAACTATCCATGAAATGATTCCTTAAAAGAGATATTGCCGCGTTCTATCTCTAAAGGACAAGTAGATAGCCCTGTATAGTTTTTAAACTTTTGGCGAGTACAATGGAATAATTGGCAGCCTTAGATTGTTTTTCTTGCTATTAGTGGTACAAGACGCGTAACTATCCATGGAATGGTTATTAAAAAGAGATATTGCCCCATTCTCCTTTATATGATAAGTAAAGAGTTTATGTAGTTTTCTGATGGCTAGATGAGTTCAACGGAATGATTCCTTCAAAGAATATTGCCTCATTTTGTCTTTAAATGACAAATAAACAGTTCGTGTAGTTTTCTAATAGTCTAATGAGTACAATGAAACGATACTTGGCCATAGATAGTTTTTCTTGCCAATTAAAGTACAAGGCGTGTAACTATCTACAGAATGCTTCTTTAAAAGAGTTTGCCATGTTCTTTCCTTAATGGACAAGTAAATAGTCTTGTGTAGTTTTCTAATGGTTAGATGAGTACAACAGAATGATTCACAACCTTAGATAGTTTTTCTATCTATTTGAAGTACAAGGCATAACTATCAATGGAATGATTTGTTAAAAGCGATATTGCCTAGTTCTATCTTTTTAAATGGTAAGTAAATAGCCTCGTGTAGTTTTCTAATAGTTAGGTGAGTGCAACATAAAGATTCTTGGCTTTAGATAGCTTTTCAAGCTAGTTGAAGTACAAGACATGTCTATCCACATAATAATTCCTTAAAAGAGATATTTTCCTGTTCTATCTTTATAGGACAAGTAAATAGCATTGGCTAGTTTTCTATTGGCTAGATGAGTTCAACAGAATGATTATTGGCCATATTTTTTCCAACTATTTGAAGTACAAGATGCGTAACTATCCATGAAATAAATCCTTAAAAGAGATATGGCCCCGTTCATTCCTTAATGGATAAGTATATAGCCCCGTGTAATTTTCTAATGGTTAGAAGAGTAAAACAGAATGACCCATGTCCTCGGATAGTTTTTCTAGCTATTTGAAGTACAAGACACATAACTATCCATGGAATGATTCTTTAAAAGAGATATTGCCCTATTTTTCTTTAATGGACAAGAAATAGCCCGTATAGTTTTCTGATTGTTAGACAAGTTCAACGACATGATTCGTGTAGTTACATAGGTTTTCTCGCTAAATGAAATATAAGATGTTTAACAATCTACTGAATGATACCTTAAAAGAGATATTGCCCCGTTCTTTCTCGAAAAGACAAGTAAATAGTCCCGTATAGTTTTCTAAAGATTAGTTAAGTACAACGGAATGATTCGCGGCCTTAAATAGTTTTTCCTGCTCATTGTAGCACAAGATGCATAACTATCTACGGAATGATTCCTAAAAAGAGATATTGCCCCATTCCATCTTTAAATGACAAGTAAAGAGCTTCATCTATTTTTCTAATGGTTAGATGAGTTCAACGAAATGATTTGCAGATTTGGATAGGTTTTCTAGCTATTTGAAGAATAAGACACGTAACTATTGACAAAATGACTCAAAAAAAAAGATATTTAAAGTACAAGACGCATACCTATCAGTGGAATGATTCATTAAGAGAGATGTTGCCCGGTTCTCTCTTTAAAGGATGAGCAAATAGCCTCGTGCAGTTTTTCAATGGTTAGATGAGTACAACTGAATGATTTGTGGCCTTAGATAGTTTTTTAGCTATTCGAAGGACAAGACGTGGAGCAAACCACAGAATGATTCCTTAAAAGAGATATTGCCTTGTTCTATATCACTAAAGGATAAGTAGATAGCCTCGTCTAGTTTTCTTTCGGTTAGATGAGCCAAAAGGAATGATTTTCAGCCTTATTAGACACATTTTCCAGCTATTTGAAGCACAAGATCCTTAACTATCCATGTAATGATTCCTTGAAAGAGATATTGCCCTGTTCTATCTTTAAATGAAAAATAAATAGCCCCATGTAGTCTTCTAATAGTTACATGAGTACAATGAAATGTTTCTTGGCCATAGATAGTTTTTCTTGCAAGTTCAAGTATAAGACACACAACTATCCACGGAATGATTCTTTAAAAGAGTTATTGCCCCGTTCTTTCCTTAATAGACATGCAAATAGCCCCGTGAAGTTTCATAATGGTTGGATTAGTTCAACGAAATGATTCACAGACTTAGATAGGTTTTCTCACTATTAACTATCCATAGAATGAATCTTTAAAAGAGAAATGGCCCGTTCTTTCCTTAATGGATATTTACAATAGTTTTCTAGTGGTTAAACAAGTTCGACGGAATGATTCGTATAGTTATATAGGTTTTCTCGCTATATAAAATACAAGACATTTAACAATCTACAGAATGATACCTTGAAAGAGATATTACCCCGTTCTATCTCTAAAAGACAAGTAATTAGCCCTGTATAGTTTTCCAAAGGTTAGTTGAGCAAACATACTGATTTGCAGCTGTAAATAGTTTTTCTTTCTCTTTATAGCATAAGACCCATAAATATCCAAGGAATGATTCCTAAAAAGAGATATTGCCCTATTGTATCTTTAAATGACAAGTAAAGAGCTTCATGCAGTTTTTGAATGGTTAGATGAATACAGTAGAATGATTCTTTTACAGAGTTATTGCTCTGTTCGTTTCTTAATAGGCATGTATATAGCCCTGTGTACTTTTCTAATGGTTGGATGAGTTCAACGGAAAGATTCGTGGACTTGGATAGGTTTTCGAGCTATTTGAAGTACAAGACGCGTAACTATCCACAGAATAATTCCTAAAAGGAGATATTGCCCTAATTCTATCTTTAAATGATAAGTAAAGAGCGTCGTGTAGTTTTCTAATACAATGGAATGATTCTTGGCCTTAGATAGTTTTTCTACCTAGTTGAAGTGCAAGACATATAACTATATGATTCCTTAAAAGAGATATTAGCCCATTCTCCCTTTGAAGGACAAGTACATAGCCTCGTCTAGTTTTCTATCGGTGAGATGAGCATAGTGGAATGACTTTTGGCCTTAGTTTTTCCATCTATTTGAAGTACAAGACGTGTAACAATCCACGGAATGATACCTTAAAAAGAGATATTGCCATGTTCTATCTTTGAATGACAATATAAATAGCCCGGTGTAGTTTTCCAATAGTTAGATGAGTAAAATGAAATGATTCTTCGAGCTATATAGGTTTTCTCGCTGCTTGAATTGCACAACGCGTAATTATCCAAGAAATGAATCCTTAAAAGAGATAAGGCCTTGTTTGTTCATTAATGAATAAGCAAATAGCCCCGTATAGTTTTCTAATTGTTCGATGAGTGCAACGGAATGATTCGCGACCTTATATAGTTTTTACATCTATTAAAAGTATAAGACACTTAACTATCAATGCAATGATTTATTAAAAGAGTTGTTGTCTTGTTATATCTTTAAATCATAAGTAAATAGCCTCATGTAGTTTTTAAAGGTTTGATGAGTACAACGGAATGATTTGTGGCCGTAGTTTTTTAGCTATTTAAATGACAAAAGACTTGGATCAAGCCACAGAATGATTTCTCAAAAGAGATATTGCCTCGTTCGACCTCTGAAGGACAAGTATATAGCCTCATCTAATTTTCTTTTTCAGTAAGATGAGCACAGCAGAATGATTTTTGGCCTTCTTAGATAGTTTTTCCATCTATTTGAAGCACAATATCTGTAACTATCCATAGAATGATTCCTTAAAGGAGATATTGCCCCTTCTATCTTTAAATGACAAATAAACAGCCCAGTATAGTTTTCTAATAGTTAATGAGTACAATGAAATGATTATTGGCCATAGATAGTTTTCTAGCTAGTTGAAGTGCAAGACACGTAACTATCTATAGAATGATTCCTTAAAAGAGTTATTGCCCTATTCTTTCCTCAATGGACAAGTAAATAGCCCCATGTAGTTTGCTAATAGTTCGACGAGTACAACAAAATAATTCGTGCAATTATGTAGTATTCTCACTGTATGAAATACAAGACGTTAACAATCTATAGAACGATACCTTAAAAGAGATATTGCCCCGTTCTATCTCTAAAGGATAAGTAAATAGCCCCGTATAGTTTTCTAAAGGTTAGTTGAGTACAACGTAATTATTCATTGCCTAAAATAGTTTTTCTTGCTCTTTGTAGTACAAGACCCGTAACTATCCACGGAGTGATTCCTAAAAGAAGATATTGCCCCATTGTATCTTTAAATGACAAGTAAAGAGCTTCGTGTAGTTTTCTAATGGTTAGATGAGTGCAAAAGAATGATTCTTTAGTAGAGTTACTACCCTCTTCTTTTCTTAATAGGTAAGTAGATAGCCCGTAAAGATTTCTAATGGTTGGATGAGTTTCAACGTAATGATTTGCAGACTTAAATAAGTTTTCTTGCTATTTGAAGTACAAGAAGCGTAACTATCACATAATGATACCTAAAAAGAGATATTGCCCCATTCTATATTTAAATGATAAGTAAAGAGTTTCCTATAGTTTTCTAATACAACAGAGTGATTCATGGCCTTACAGAGTTTTTCTAGCTAGGTGAAAATGCAAGACGTGTAACTATCCATGGAATGATTCCTTAAAAGAGTTATTGCCCTGTTCTATCTTTAAAGGACAAGTACATAGCCTTGTCTAGTTTCCTATCAATTAGATGAGCACAACGGAATGACTTTTGACCTTAGATAGTTTTTCTAGCTATTTAAAGCACAAGACGCGTAACTATCCACAGAATAAGTCCTTAAAAGAGATATTGCCCATTCTATCCTTAATGACAAATAAATTGCCCCATGTAGTTTTCTAATAGTTAGATGAGCACAACGAAATGATTCTTGGAGTTATATTGTCTTTTTCACTATTTGAAGTACAAGATGCATAACGATCCAAGAAACGAATCCTTAAAAGAGATATGGCCCTGTTTGTTCCTTAATGGATAAATAAAAAGCCCCGTGTAGTTCTAATAGTTCGATGAGTACAGCGGAATGATTTGCGACCTTATATAGTTTTTCTAGCTATTTGAAGTCTAACTATCCAACAAATGAATCCTTAAAAGAGATATAGCCACGTTCGTTACTTAATGGATAAGTAAATAGCTAGTGTCATTTTCTAATGGTTCGATCAGTACAATGGAATGATTCACGACCTTTTAGAGTTTTTCTAGCTATTTGAAGTATAAGATGCATACCTATCGGTGGAATGATTCATTAAGAGAGATGTTGCCCGGTTCTATCTTTAAAGGATGAGTAAATAGCCTCATGTAGTTTTTTAATGGTTAGATGAGTACAACAGAATGATTTGCGGCCTTAGATAGATTTTTTAGCTATTTGAAGGATAAGACGTGGAGCAAACCACAGAATGATTCCTTAAAAGAGATATAGCCTCATTTAACCTAGGAAGGACAAGTAAATAGCCTCGTCTAGTTTTCTTTCTGTTAGATGAGCACAATGGATTGATTTTTGGCCTTCTTAGATAGTTTTTCTAGCTATTTGAAGTACAAGACGTGTAACTATCCACGGAATGATTGCTAAAAAGAGATGTTGCCCCATTCTATCTTTAAATGGCAAGTAAAGAGCTTCCTGTAGTTTTCAAATACAACGGAATGATTCTTGGCCTTAGAAAGTTTTTCTAGCTTGTTGAAGTGTAATACATGAGACTATCCACGGAATGATTACTTAAAAGAGATATTACCGGGCTCTATCTTTGAAGGGCAAGCACATAGCCTCGTCTAGCTTTCTATTGGTTAGCAGAGCACAACAGAATGACTTTTGGCCTTAGATAGTTTTTCCAGTAATTTGAAGCATAAGATGCGTAACTCTCTATGGAACGATTCCTTAAAAGAGATATTACCCCATTCCATCTTGAAATGACAAATAAACAGCCCCGTGTAGTTTTTTAATAGTTAGATGCGTAGAATGAAATGATTCTTGTAGTTATATAGGTTTTCTCGCTATTAGAAGTACAAGACACATAATAACTATCCAACAAATGAATCCTTAAAAGAGATATGGCCCTGTTTGTTCCTTAATAGATATATAAATGGCCCTGTGTCATTTTCTAATGGTTTGATGAGTACAATGGAATGATTCATGACTTTTATTGTTTTTCTAGCTATTTGAAGTACAAGACACATAATTATCAGTGGAATGATTCATTAAAAGAGACGTTCCCCCATTCTATCTTTAAATGATTTTTGGCCTTATTAGATACTTTTTCTTGCTGTTTGAAGCACAAGACCCTTAACTATCTATAGAATGATTCCTTGAAAGAGATATTGCCCCGTTCTATCTTTAAATGACAAATAAATAGACCCGCATAGTTTTCTAATAGTTACATGAGTACAATGAAATGTTTCTTGGCCATAGATAGTTTTCTAGCAAGTTTAAGTATAAGACTCGCAACTATCTACGGAATGATTCTTTAAAAGAGTTATTGCCCTCTAGAGTTTGGATGAGTTCAACGAAATGATTCGTGGACTTAGATAGGTTTTCTCACTATTAACTATCCACAAAATGAATCCTGAAAAGAGAAATAGCCTGTTTTTTCCTTAATGGATAAGTAAATATCCCTGTATAGTTTTCTAGTGGTTAGACAAGTTCAACGGAATGATTCATGCAGTTACATAGGTTTTCTTGCTATATGAAATACAAGACGTTTAGCAATATACGTAATGATTGCTTAAAGGAGATATTGCCCCATTCTATCTCTAAAGGACACGTAAATAACCTCGTCTATTTTTCTTTCGGATTGATGAACACAACGGAATGATTTTTGGCCTTATAAGATAGTTTTTCCAGCTATTTGAAGCACAAGATGCTTAACTATCTATGGAATGATTCCTTAAGAGAGATATTGCCCCGTTCTATCTTTAAATGATGAATAAATAGCCCGGTGTAGTGTATTAATAGTTAGATGAGTACAATGAAATGGTTCTAGGCCATAGATAGTTTTTCTAGCTTGTTGAAGTATAAGACGTGCAACTATCTACGGAATGATTCTTTAAGAGAGTCATTGCCCTGTTCTTTCCTCAATAGACAAGTAAATAGCCTCGTGTAGTTTTCTAATGGTTGGATGAGCAGTCTTAGATAGGTTTTCTTGTTGTTAACTATCCACAGAATGAATCCTTTAAAGAGAAATGACCTGTTCTTTCCTTAATGGATAAGCAAATAGCCCTGTATAGTTTCCTAATGATTAGACAAGTTTAATGGAATGATTCGTGCAGTTACATAGGTTTTCTCGCTATATGAAATACAAGACGTTTAACAATCTACAGAATGATACCTTAAAAGAGATATTACCCTGTTCTATCTCTAAAGGACAAGTAATTAGCCCCATTTAGTTTTCCAAGGGTTTGTTGAGCACAACAGAATGATTCGCAGCCGTAAATAGTTTTTCTTGCTCTTTGTAGCATAAGACCCGTAACTATCCATGGAGTGATTCCTAAAAAGAGATGTTGCCTGTTCTATCTTTAAATGACAAGTAAAGAGCTTCGTATAGTTTTAGAATGGTTAGATGAATATAAAAGAATGATTCTTTAACAGACTTATTGCCCTATTCTTTTCTTAATAGATAAGTAGATAGGCCCGTGTACTTTTCTAATGGTTGAATGAGTTCAACA
This sequence comes from Nyctanthes arbor-tristis, assembly GCA_963692815.1. NCBI lineage: Eukaryota > Viridiplantae > Streptophyta > Magnoliopsida > Lamiales > Oleaceae > Nyctanthes > Nyctanthes arbor-tristis. The sequence goes on along the minus strand of CAVNYN010273071.1, from coordinate 36,618 downwards.
TAATGATTCGTGGACTTAGATAGGTTTTCTAGCTAATTGAAGTACAAGACACGTAACTATCCATATAATCATTCCTAAAAGGAGATATTGCCCCAATTCAATCTTTCAATGATAAGTAAAGAGCTTCGTGTAGTTTTCTAATACAGTGGAATGATTTGCGACCTTACATAGTTTTTCTAGCTATTAGAAGTACAAAACGCTTAACTGTTAATGGAATGATTCATTAAAAAAGATGTTGTCCCGTTCTATCTTGAAATGATAAGTAAATAGCCTCGTGTAGTTTTTTAAAGGTTAGATGAGTACAACGGAATGATTTGTGGCCTTAGTTTTTTAGCTATTTGTAGGACAAGACGTGAAGCAATCCATAAATGATTCTTTTAAAAGAGATATTGCACTGTTATATCTCTGAAGGACAAATAAATAGCCTCATCTAGTTTTCTATCGGTAAGATGAGCACAACGGAATCACTTTTTGCCTTCTTAGATAGTTTTTCCATCTATTTGAAGTACAAGAGGTGTAACTATCCACGGAATGATTCCTTAAAGGAGATATTGCCCCTTCTATCTTTAAATGACAAATAAACAGCCCCGTGTAGTTTTCTAATGGTTAACGAGTACAATGAAAAGATTATTGGCCATAGATGGTTTTTCTGGCTTGTTGAAGTGGAAGATACATAACTATCTATGGAATGGTTCCTTAAATGAGTTATTGCCCTATTCTTTCCTCAATGGATAAGTAAATAGCCCCGCATGGTTTTCTAATAGTTAGATGAGTACAACGAAATGATTCGTGCAATTACATAGTATTCTCGCTTTATGAAATACAAGACACTTAACAATTTACGGAATGATACCTTAAAAGATATATTGCCCTGTTCTATCTCTAAAGAACAAGTGAATAGCCCCGTATAGTTTCTAAATGTTAGTTGAGTACAACGGAATGATTCATAGCCTTAAATACTTTTTCTTGCTCTTTGTAGCACAAGACCCATAACTATCCACAGAATGATTTCTAAAAAGAGATATGGCCCCATTCTAGCTTTAAATGACAAGTAAAGAGCTTCGTGTAGTTTTTTAATGGTTAGATGAGTATAATAGAATGATTCTTTAGTAGAGTTACTGCCCTGTTCTTTTCTTAATAGAAAAGTAGATAGCCCCGTAAAGATTTCTAATGGTTGGATGAGTTCAATGGAATAATTTGCGGACTTAGATAAGTTTTCTTGTTATTTGAAGTACAATAAGCGTAACTATCCACGGAATGATTCCTAAAAAGAGATATTGCCCCATTCTATCTTTAAATGACAAGTAAAGAGTTTCGTGTAGTGTTCTAATACAACAGAGTGATTCTTGGCCTTAGAGAGCTTTTCTAGCTAGTTGAAAATGTAAGACATGTAACTATCCAAGGAATGATTCTTTAAAAGAGATATTGCTCCATTCTATCTTTGAAGGATAAGTACATAGCCTTGTCTAGTTTCCTATCGGTCAGATGAGCACAGCAGAATGACTTTTGGCCTTAGATTTCCAGCTATTTGAAGTAGAAGACACGTAATTATCCACAGAATAAGTCCTTAAAAGAGATATTGCCCATTCCATCTTTAATGAAAAATAAATTTCCCCATGTAGTTTTCTAATAGTTAGATGAGTACAATGAAATGATTCTTGGATTTATATTGATTTTCTCACTATTTGAAGTACAAGATGTATAACGATCCAAGAAACGAATCCTTAAAAGAGATATGGGCCTGTTCGTTCCTTAATGGATAAATAAATAGCCCCGTGTAGTTCTAGTGGTTCAATGAGTACAACAAAATGATTTGCGACGTTATATAGTTTCTCTAGCTATTTGAAGTACAAGACGCACAACTATCAATGGAATGGTTCATGAAAAGAAATGTTGCCCCGTTCTATCTGTAAATGATAAGTAAATAGTCTGGTGTAGTATTTTAATGTTTAGATGAGTACAACTGAATGATTTGCGGCCTTAGATAGTTTTCTAGCTATTTGAAGGACAAGATGTGGAGCAATCCACGGAATGATTCCTGACAAGAGGCGCGTAAATAGCAGAATGATTTTTGGCCTTCTTAAATTGTGTTTCCAGCTATTTGAGGTACAAGACGCGTAACTATCCAATGAATGATTCCTGAAAAGAGATATTACCCCGTTCTATCTTTAAAAGACAAATAAATAGCCCCGTATAGTTTTCTAATAGTTAGATGAGTACAATGAAATGATTCTTGGCCTTAGATAGTGTTTCTAGCTAGTTGACGTATAAGATGCGCAACTATCTTAGGAATGATTCTTTAAAAGAGTTATTGCCCCGTTCTTTCCTTAACAGATAAGCAAACAACTCAGTGTAGTTTTCTAACGGTTGGATTGATTTGCAGACTTAGAAAGGTTTTCTCGCTATTAAGTATCAACATAACGAATCCTTAAAAGAGAATAGCCCTGTTCTTTTCTTAATAGATAAGTAAATAGCCCGTATAGTTTTCTAATAGTTACACAAGTTCAAAGGAATGATTCGTGCAGTTACATAGGTTTTCTCGCTATATGAAATACAAGATGTTTAACAATCTACGGAATGATACCTTAAAAAAGATATTGCCCCGTTGTATCTCTAAAGGACAAGTAAATAGCCCCGTATAGTTTTCTAAAGATTAGCTGAGTATAACGGAATGATTCATAGCCTCAAATAGTTTTTCTTGCTCTTTGTAGCACAAGACCCGTAAATATCCATGGAATGATTCCTAAAATGACAAGCAAAGAGCTTTGTGTAGTTTTCTAATGGTTAGATGAGTATAATAGAATGAATCTTCCATAGAGTTACTGTAACGCCCAAGTTTTACAAATGCAGAACGCTGCTTGAAATGCTCATTTTCCTTTAAACTATGCGGAAGAAATTACTTTGAACAATGTGGAAATTTTAAAACTATTTACTGAACCTTTATTACTAATAAATTTAACGGAAAGATTTAAACATAAGTTTACATTTTCTATCAACAGCAATTAAATTACATGCCAATCCCTTAACAGAGTCGTAAACAAATAACAACTAAAATTAGTGTTTTCGGATCATAATAAAACATAATATTTAATAGCCACTGTCACCAGTCTCGCCGCCCACTTCAGCACTTTAAAAGGTTTTAGAAAACAATGAGCGTTTCAAAGAAACACTCAATTGTCTCGGCGCACAGCTTACAAGTCACAATATTCGTATCAACCAATCATTCAACGTATGATTAAGATAATCCCAACAAGTCAAAACGTATGCTTCCGCGTAAGCTAGCTAATTCTCATTCAGCCCGGGACTATATCTTATATAACATACTACTCAGGGTCTATCAAGCTTGATCGTACTACCATGGTATATCATTCTAACCCGGGATATATAAATAAAATCAACATACTATTCCGGGTAAAACATGTTGATATTACAAACTGAATCACATTCAATTCAAATCACATGTCACAAATCGCAGCTCAAACATTTCACTATGTACGCATCACTTGAGAATAAACACTGAACTTTGAGAAGTAGAGACTGCCTTAATTTCACAGTTGAGTTTGAGCTTTACAGCAACTAAACTTCAAAGGGTCAACTCGCCTCGCCTAGCCATATGAAATAAATTCTAAATTAATAATCGAGATGCATTATGAGAATGAGAATGAGAATGAGAATGAGGAGAAAACTATAAGGAGGTTGGAGACTACCTGAGAAGAAACTGTCTGAGATGATCGTGGGTCTTAGATGGGCTGTTTGGCTACCTAAATTGTTAGGATTTGCTTAATGAATTGGGCTTGGATAATTGAAATTAGATTTGTTGTTTACTCAATAAAAATGAAGCTGGACTATGAGCTTAATTGGGCTAATATCTCATCGCTTTGATAAAATGGATTCGAGTAGATAGCATTGAAATCAGGACGAAGTATTTTAAATAGAAATGAACCTGATTGTTTAGTTTAAATTTGAAATAATTTTGAACCTACGAATTTAGATTTAACCAACTCTCGACTCTCGAATGAGTTCACAAAATCTTGTTCTTCGCTTTTAGATTTTAAAATCAATTTGTTCGAAGATAGACGAGCGCGAGGCATTAGATTATTTTCCGTGACCAATTTCTTGCGTAAATAAATAATACATGAAAAGGTAATAACGACACGGCTTTCATTCGTAAATTTTGTAAAGTCTTAAATTCTCATTTACAAAATTTCCGGTCGCTACAACCCTTCCCACTTAAATTCATTTCGTCCTCAAAATTCTGCTTACTTGTTCGAAAGAGCTCCAGGTATTCTTTCAATATGTCCTCCTCTCTTTCCCAAGTTGCCTCCTCTAGACTGTGACTACCCCACTGGACCCTGACCAACAGAACCGCTCGATTTCTCAGAACATGAACTTTCCTATCAAGAATAGCCGATGGAGCTTCATTATATGTCAAGCCTTTTTGAACACCCACTGCTTGAGCATTAATCACATGACTTGGATCAGGGACATACTTCTTAAGCATAGAAACATGGAATACGTCATGCACCGCTGAAAGCTCTAAAGGAAGTGCAAGATGGTATGCCACATTTCTAACCCTTTCTAAAATCTCAAACAGTCCAATGAACCTAGGTCTTAATTTCCCTTTCTTCCCAAATCGAAGTACACCTTTCATCGGAGCTACTTTGAGGAATACCTTTTTCCCGACCTAAAACTCAATATCCTTCCTTCTGTGATCAGCTTAACTTTTCTGTCTATCCTGAGCCACCTCAATCCTTGATCTTATCTTTTAAATATCTTGAACTGTTTTCCTCACCATATTAGGTTCTAACATCTTTCGTTCCCCAACTTCATCCCAGTAAATCAGTGACTGGCACCATCGGCCATACAAGGCTTCATATGGGGCCATACCAGTGGTTGACTGGAAACTATTATTATATGCAAATTCAACCCAGCGGCAGATGTGTTTGCCAATTTCCACCCAAATCTAGGACGCAAGCTCTCAACATATCCTCTAATATACAGATAGTTCTCTCGGATTGACTGTCAGTTTGAGGGTGATAAGCTGTACTAAATGTCAATTTAGTACCCATTGCTGAATGAAGTGACTTCCAAAACCTTGACGTAAACCTCGGATCCCTATCCGACACAATAGACACGGGCACACCGTGAAGTCACACAATCTCTCGGACATATATACGGACAAGCTGATCTAAGTCAAGATTCATCTGAATTGGTAGAAAATGAGCAGACTTTGTGAGTCGATCCACAATTACCCATCCACAATTACCCATACTGCATCATGCTTGCTTAGTGTCTTAGGTAATCCGACCACAAAATCCATTGCAATGTTCTCCCATTTCCACTCTGGTATTTCTAGAGGATTAAGTAACCCTGACGGTCTCTGATGCTCAGCTTTCACCTGCTGGCACACCATACACCTTGCTACAAATATCGATATACTTCCTTTCATATTTCTCCACTAGAAAGTATTTTGCAAGTCTCGATACATCTTAGTTCCACCTGGATGTGCAGCGTAGGGGGTGGAATGAGATTCAGTTAAAATCTCATTCCTTAGTTCCTCGTTCTTTGGTACACAAAGACGCCCTCTAAACATGAAAGCTTGGTCAGTGGAGACCTCAAATCCGTTACTCTTTCTCATCCCCACTCCTATTCTTTCCTTTTCTATAAACTAGTCATCCTTTTGTGCAGCCACAATCCTATCTCTTAGATCTGGCTTAACTGTTAATGCTGCCAATCTTGGTAAAATTCATAAATTTTGTAAAGTCTTAAATTCTCATTTACAAAATTTCCGGTCGCTACAGTTACTGCCCTGCTCTTTTCTTAATAGATAAGTATATAGCCCTGTAAAGATTTCTAGTGGTTGGATGAGTTCAGCGGAATGATTCACAGACTCAGATAGGTTTTCTAGCTATTTACTCTCCACATAACGAATCTTTAATAGAGAAATGGCCTGTTTAGCCCCATATAGTTTTATAAAGGTTAGATGGGCAAAATGAATCGCGGCCTTAGATTGTTTTCCTTGCAATTTGAAGCATAAGACACATAACCATACATGTAATTATTCTTAAGAGGAGATATTGCCCCATTCCATCTTTAAATGACAAGTGAAGAGTTTCGTGTAGTTTTCTAATAGTTGATGAGGACAGTGAAATGATTCTTTGCCTTAGATAGTTTTTCAATTTATTGAAGCACAAGGCACGTAACTATCCATATAATGATTCTATAAAAGAGTTAATGCCCTGTTCTTTCCTTAATGGAATAGTAAATAGACCCTTCTAGTTTTCTAATGGTTAGATTAGTTCAATGGAATGATTCACAGAGTTAGATAGGTTTGCTCGCTATTTGAATTTCAAGACGTGTAACTATCCATGAAATGAATCTTTAAAAGAGAAATGGCCCAGTTTATTCCTTAATTGATAAGTAAATAGCCCCGTATAGTTTTCTAAGGGTTAGACAAGTTCAACAGAATGATTCATGCAGTTACATAGGTTTTCTCGCCCTATGAAATACAAGACATTTAACGGTCTACGGAATGATACCTTAAAAGAGATATTGCCCTGTTGTATCTCTAAAGGACAAGTAAATAGCCCCGTATAGTTTTCTAAATATTAGCTGAGTACAACGGAATGATTCATAGCCTTAAATAGTTTTTCTTGCTCTTTGTAGCACAAGACCCGTAACTATCCACGGAATGATTCCTAAAAAGAGATATTGCCCCATACTATCTTTAAATGACAAGCAAAGAGCTTCCTGTAGTTTTCTAATGGTTAGATGAGTACACTAGAATGATTCTTCCTTAGAGTTACTGCCCTGTTCTTTTGTTAATAGATAAATAGATTGCCCCGTAAAGATTTCTATTAGTTGGATGAGTTGAACGGAATGATTCACAGACTCAGATAGGTTTTCTCGCTATTTACTCTCCACATAATGAATACTTAATAGAGAAATGGCCCGTTCTTTCCTTAATGGATAAGTAAATCTCGTATAGTTTTATATAGGTTAGATGGCAAAACGGAATGAATTGCGGCCTTTGATTGTTTTCCTAGCAATTTGAAGCATAAGACACATAACTATACATGTATTGATTCTTAAGAAGTGATATTGCCCCATTCCATCTTTAAACGACAAGTGAAGAGTTTCGTGTAGCTTTCTAATAGTTATATGAGTACAGTGAAATGATTCTTTGCCTTAGTTTTTCAATTTAGTTGAAGCACAAGGAACGTAACTATCCATATAATGATTCTATAAAAGAGTTAATGCCCTGTTCTTTCCTTAATGGAATAGTAATAGCTCTTGTAGTTTTCTAATGGTAAGATCAGTTCAAAGGAATGATTCACAGAGTTAGATAAGTTTTCTTGCTCTTTGAATTTCAAGACATGTAACTATCCACGAAATGAATCTTTAATCTAAAGGAAGATGGCAAGTAAATAGCCCCGTATAGTTTTCTAAAGGTTAAGAAATACGTCATTCTCGCTCTAAAGGAATAAGTCATTCTCACTCTTTGAATTTCAATTTCAAGACATGTAACTATCCACGAAATGAATCTTTAAAAGAGATATGGCCCAATTTATTCCTTAATGGATTAGAAAATAGCCCCGTATAGTTTTCTAATAGTTAGACAAGTTCAACGGAATGATTCCTACAATTACATAGGTTTTCTCGCCCTATGAAATACAAGACGTTTAACAATCTACGGAATGATACCTTAAACGAGATATTGCCCTCTTGTATCTCTAAAGGACAAGTAAATAGCCCCGCATAGTTTTCTAAAGATTAGGTGAGTACAACGGAATTATTCATAGCCTTAAATAGTTTTTCTTGCTCTTTGTAGCACAAGACCCGTAACTATCCACGGAATGATTCCTAAAAAGAGACGTTGCCCCATTATATCTTTAAATGACAAGCAAAAAGCCTCTTGTAGTTTTTCTAATGGTTAGATGAGTACAATAGAATGATTCTTCCGTAGAGTTACTGCCCTGTTCTTTTCTTTATAGATAAGTAGATAGCCCCGTGAATATTTCTGCCGGTTCGATGAGGTCAATGGAATGATTCACAGACTCAGATAGGTTTTCTCGCTATTTACACTCCACATAATGAATCCTTAATAGAGAAATGGCCCGTTCTTTCCTTAATGGATAATTAAACGTTTGTTTTCCTAGCAATTTGAAGCGTAAGACACATAACAGCATAAGACACATAACAATACATGTAATGATTCTTAAGAAGAGATATTGCCCCATTCCATCTTTAAACGACAAGTGAAGAGTTTCATGTAGTTTTCTAATAGTTAGATGAGTACAGCGAAATGACTCTTTGCCGTAGATAGTTTTTCAATTTAGTTGAAGCACAAGGCACGAATCTATCCATATAATGATTCCATAAACGAGTTAATGCCATGTTCTTTCCTTAATGGAATAGCAAATAGCCCCTTGTAGTTTTCTAATGGTTTCATCAGTTCAAAGGAATGCTTCATAGACTTAGATAGATTTTCTCGCTCTTTGAATTTCAAGACGTGTAACTATCTACGAAATGAATCTTTAAAAGAGATATGGCCCAGTTATTCCTTAATGGATAAGAAAATAGCCCCGTATATTTTTTCAGATGGTTAGACAAGTTCAACGGAATAATTCCTGCAATTACATAGGTTTTCTCGCCCTATGAAATACAAGACGTTTAACAATCTACATAATGATACCTTAAAAGAGATATTGCCCTGTTGTATCTCTAAAGGACAAATAAATAGCCCTGTATAGTTTTCTAAAGATTAGCTGAGTACAATTGAATTATTCATAGCCTTAAATAGTTTTTCTTGCTCTTTGTAGCACAAGACACGTAACTATCCACGGAAAGATTCCTAAAAAGAGATATTGCCCCGTTCTATCTTTAAATGACAAGCGAAGAGCTTCCTGTAGTTTTTCTAATGGTTAGATGAGTACAATAGAATGATTCTTCCGTAGAGTTACTGCCCTGTTCTTTTCTTAATAGATAAGCAGATAGCCCCGTAAAGATTTCTACTGGTTAGATGAGTTCAACGGAATGATTCACAGACTCAGATAGGTTTTCTCACTATTCACTCTCCACATAATCAATCCTTAATAGAGAAATGGCCCGTTCTTTCCTTAATGGATAAGTAAATAGCCTCGTATAGTTTTATATAGGTTTGATGGTAAAACGGAATGAATCGCGGCCTTAGATTGTTTTCCTAGCAATTTGAAGCATAAGACACATAACTATACACGTAATGACTCTTAAGAAGAGATATTGCCACATTCCATCTTTAAACGACAAGTGAAGAGTTTCGTGTAGTTTTCTAGCAATTAGATGTGTACAGCGAAATGATTCTTTGCCTTAGATAGTTTTTCAATTTAGTTGAAGCACAAGGCACGTAACTATCCATATAACGATTCTATAAAAGAGTTAATGCCATGTTCTTTCCTTAATGGAATAGTAAATAGCCCCTTGTAGTTTTCTAATGGTTAGTTCAGTTCAATGGAATGATTCATAGAGTTAGACAGGTTTTCTCGCTATTTGAATTTCAAGACGTGTAACTATCCACGAAATGAATATTTAAAAGAGATATGGCCGAGTTTAATCCTTAATGGATAAGAAAATAGCCCCGTATAGTTTTCTAATGGTTAGACAAGTTCAACAGAATGATTCCTGCAATTGCATAGGTTTTCTCACCCTATGGAATACAAGACGTTTAACAATCTACAGAACGATACCTTAAAAGAGATATTGCCCTCTTGTATCTCTAAAGGACAAGTAAATAGCCCAGCATAGTTTTCTAAAGATTAGCTAAGTACAACGGAATTATTCATAGCCTTAAATAGTTTTTCTTGCTCTTTGTAGCACGACCCGTAACTATCCACGGAATGATTCCTAAAAAGAGATGTTGCCCCATTCTATCCTTAAATGACAAGCAAAGAGCTTCCTATAGTTTTTCTAATGGTTAGATAAGTACAATAGAATGATTCTTCCATAGAGTTACTGCCCTGTTCTTTTCTTAATAGATAAGTAGATAGCCCTGTAAAGATTTCTACTGGTCGGATGAGTTCAAAAGAATGATTCACAGACTGAGATAGGTTTTCTCGCTATTTACTCTCCATGTAATGAATCCTTAATAGAGAAATGGCCCGTTCTTTCCTTAATGGATAAGTAAATTGCCTCGTATAGTTTTATATAGGTTAGATGGCAAAATGGAATGAATCGCGGCCTTAGATTGTTTTCATAGCAAATTGAAGCAGAAGACACATAACTATACATGTAATGATTCTTAAGAAAAGATATTGCCCCATTCCACCTTTAAACGACAAGTGAAGAGTTTCGTATAGTTTTCTAACAGTTAGATGAGTACAGCGAAATGATTCTTTGCCTTAGATAGTTTTTCAATTTAGTTGAAGCACAAGTCATGTAATGTGACATCCCAATTCTTTTATTCATTCATTCTACGTAATCAATTAAAAAATATAAGGACAAAATTAAATGTGCACACAAAATTTATGATTAAAGTGGAAACAAGAATTATGTTATTAAAAAAAGGGTGAAAAATCAAGAGGTCCAGAATTCTCGGGAGACTTGGGTTGGTCCAATTGATACATATAATATATATATTGTATAAATCAAAACAAAAGCAAAACAAGACAAAAGCAAAAGAAAGAAAGGAAAAGGAGAAGAGTAGCCGTCCAAGTCTCTGCTGAAAATTCGTGAACAAAAAAAAAAAAGTTTAAAGAATCTTAGAAGGGGGAGAAGAGAAATACAATGCACAAACAAGTAAGCTTTCTTGGTCTCTTAACTTATGGGGTTATATAAATTTAAGAATATGAGTTGTTAGGGTTTATTGGAGTTTTATAAATATACAATATTAGGTTGTTGTTTTGCTGCTACACATTTTAAAGGCATGGAATCGTGTTAGGATTATAAAGTTTAAAGTTTATGATGTTATTATAGAAAGCCATAATTGGTTAGTATAAAGATAAAATTTCACATGGGAGAATAAGTTGAAAATTATAGATATAAGTTAAAGAATATAGGATTATGAAAATTTTATGAACATATAGTACTAGATTGTAAATTTACTTAATATATGGTTTAAATGCATCAAAAAGCTATTAGATTGTGAAACTTGAGGTTCTTGATGTTGTATTAAGAACTTATAATGGTTTGTATAAGATGATATATTATATGAAGGAATAAGTTGGTGTTAGGATTCTAAGGAATAATAATATGGCAATTGTCAAATTAGGAGAAGTTGAGATTCATGGAAATTAATGAATAACTTAACGAGTATTAGTAAATGGGGAAATTGTTAAATGCTAAGAAGAACTAACGTTTAAAGATTAAGAATTATTGTTATTTATTATTTTTAGTAGACATTGAGACTTTAATGTGTGATGCCCTGCAATTTCTAAGGTTGGATAAAGTCTAGAATATTTATATGAATGGGGCAAGCTATATGTTTCATGGGAAAGTGAAGAAATCTTAGAAAGTTTAATGAAATGGGAAAAATTTGTACTCGAAGGAAATTTCATATTTATGAACTCTAGTTACTTAGAGAATTTTAATTAGTGAAATATGTTGCAAAGAACATAAATGAAAACGAGAGAAGAAGCGTAAAGAAATTTAGTTATGTTCGATAGATGAAATAGGATAATGAATTATTGATTCTATTATCAATTTATGTTACGGGGAACACAGAGGAGGTTGAAAAAGCATACTAATCAAACTAAATCACGTATAGAGCCAGTGAGTGGAATTTTCTCAAATCTCTTGTAAATAAAATTTATTATGTTTCGATTTTATGTGATGATGTGAAGTTGTAACAAAAATACTTTTATAGATATTTTAAAAGTTCTTCTCTTATTCAAAAAAATTATGAAATTTGAAAATGTGATGTTTAAACATTTTCGAGATGCATGATTTGAAATTTCTCCAAATTGTGTCCTATGTTTATAATCATGCTGCCTACGGGAGAAGGGGCCTATGGCTCAAGCTGACCAATAAACGCCGCCCAGGAGAAGGGCCTACGTGTTAGCTATGGTTCAAGCTGTTTAATTTGCCGCCTAGGGCGAAGGGGTCATAAGGTACCTATGACCCAAGCTAATTGTCTACGCGTGTATGACTTGATATCATGATTATGGAATGTTGGATACACTTGAGGGGAAAATTCTACGATAGTATTGAAATGAAAAGATAATGTGATGTTCTAACATTGCAATGACTTTATAAAGGTTTGATCCCAGATGAAAATTTCTATGATTTGCTTGGATGAACATAAAAGTGACAAATGTGTTTTACTTAAAAATATAACAGTTTTTTTAGCATTCCACTCACTGGACGTAATGCTCACGAAAATATTCTTTAATGTTTCCCCATCCAGGTATTAACTGAAATTTGAGCAACACTTTGACTCTATTCTGGAAACGAGCCTTTGATAAGGTTGGCATGATCAACTAGAATTGTAATAAGGAAATGTGTTTTGATGTGGTGGAATACATTTTGATATCTTGATATGTTTATGTATATCAAGAAGAAAAGAATAAGGCTAATATACTTTTGAATAGATCGGAAGAGCACACGTCTCATTATGTTATTATACATATTTGACTTGGTGTGTTGTAGTGGTTGGTTGGGGTTTTGAATTGTGCTGGAGTATGGGTCTGGTGTAATTTTTATCATGCAGGGTGGTTTATTCATAAAATGGGGGAGATGTTGCCAAAATTTTAGGAATTTTAATAAGACAACGAGCCTTGGCGGTGAATTTTAACTTTTAGTTAGAATTTATCGTCAGCGCACGTCACAATACTAGTATATTAGAGATACTAAAGGTGGGGTGTGTCATGTAACTATCCATATAATGATTCTATAAAAGAGTTAATGCCATGTTCTTTCCTTAATGGAATAATAAATGAGCTCTTCCGATCTCTTGTAGTTTTCTAACGGTTAGATCAGTTCAATGGAATGATTCACACATGTAATGATTCTTAAGAAGAGATATTGCCCCATTCCATCTTTAAATGTCAAAGTGAAGAGTTTCGTGTAGTTTTCTAATAGTTAGATGAGTACAGCAGAAATGGCTTTTTGACGTAGATAGTTTTTCAATTTAGTTGAAGCACAAGGCACGAAACTATCCATATAATGATTCTATAAAAGAGTTAATGCCATGTTCTTTCCTTAATGGAATAGCAAATAGCCCTTTGTAGTTTTCTAATGGTTAGATCAGTTCAAAGGAATGATTCATAGAGTTAGATAGGTTTCCTTGCTCTTTGAATTTCAAGACGTGTAACTATCTACAAAATGAATCTTTAAAAGAGATATGGCCCAGTTTATTCCTTAATGGATAAGAAAATAGCCCCATATATTTTTTCAGATGGTTAGACAAATTCAACGGAATAATTCCTGCAATTACATAGGTTTTCTCGCCCTATGAAATACAAGACGTTTAACAATCTACATAATGATACCTTAAAAGAGATATTGCCCTGTTGTATCTCTAAAGGACAAATAAATAGCCCTGTATAGTTTTCTAAAGATTAGCTGAGTACAATAGAATTATTCATAGCCTTAAATAGTTTTTCTTGCTCTTTGTAGCACAAGACCTGTAACTATCCCTGGAATGATTTCTAAAAAGAAATATTGCCCCATTCTATCTTTAAATGACAAGCAAAGAACTTCCGGTAGTTTTTCTAATGGTTAGATGAGTACAATAGAATGATTCTTCCATAGAGTTACTGCCCTGTTCTTTTCTGAATAGATTAAGTAGATAGCCTCGTAAAGATTTCTACTGGTTGGATGAGTTCAATGGAATGATTCACAGACTCAGATAGGTTTTATCGCTATTTACTCTCCACATAATGAATACTTAATAGAGAAATGGCCCGTTCTTTCCTTAATGGATAAGTAAATGGCCTCGTACAGTTTTATAAAGGTGGGCAAAACGGAATGAATCGCGGCCTTAGATTGTTTTCCTAGCAATTTGAAGCATAGGACACATAACTATACATGTAATTATTCTTAAGAAGAGATCTTGCCCCATTCCATCTTTAAACAACAAGTGAAGAGTTTCGTGTAGTTTTCTAATAGTCAGATGAGTACAGTGAAATGATTCTTTGTCTTAAATAGTTTTTCAATTTAGTTGAAGCACAAGGCACGTAACTATCCATATAATGATTCTATAAAAGAGTTAATGCCCTGTTCTTTCCTTAATGGAATAGTAAATAGCCCCTTGTAGTTTTCTAATGGTTAGATTAGTTCAAAGGAATGATTCACAGAGTTAGATAGGTTTTCTCGCTATTTGAATTTCAAGATGTGTAACTATCCACGAAATGAATCTTTTAAAGAGATATGGCCCAGTTTATTCCTTAATGGATAAGTAAATAGCTCCGTATAGTTTTCGAATCGTTAGACAAGTTCAACAGAATGATTCATGCAGTTACATAGGTTTTCTCTCCATATGAAATACAAGACGTTTAACAATCTACGAAATGATGCCTTAAAAGAGATATTGCCCCATTGTATCTCTAAAGGACAAGTAAATAGTCCTGTATACTTTTCTAAAGATTAGCGGAGTACAGCGGAATTATTCATAGCCTTAAATAGTTTTTCTTGCTCTTTGTAGCACAAGACCCGTAACTATCCATGGAATGATTCCTAAAAAGAGATGTTGCCCTATTCTATCTTTAAATAGATCGGAAGAGGTCGTGTAGGGAAGAGTTTTCTAATGGTTAGATGAGTACAATAGAATGATTCTTCTATAGAGTTACTGCCCTGTTCTTTTCTTAATAGCTAAGTAGATAGCCCTGCAAAGATTTTACTGGTTGGATGAGTTCAACGGAATGATTCACAGACTCAGATAGGTTTACTCGCTATTTACTATCCACATAATGAATCCTAAATAGAGAAATGGCCCGTTCTTTCCTTAATGGATAAGTAAAAAGCCCCGTATAGTTTTGTAAAGGTTAGATGGGCACAACAGAATGAATCGCAGCCTTAGATTGTTTTCCTAGTGATTTGAAGCATAAGACACATAACTATCCATGTAATGATTCTTAAGAAGAGATATTGCCCCATTCCATCTTTAAGTGACAAGTAAAGAGTTTCATGTAGTTTTCTAATAGTTAGATGAGCACAGTGAAATGATTCTTTGCCTTAGATAGTTTTCCAATTTAGTTGAAGCACAAGGCACGTAACTATCTACATAATGATTCTTTAAAAGAGCTAATGCCCTGTTATTTCCTTAATGGAATAGTAAATAGCCCCTTGTAGTTTTCTAATGGTTAGATCAGTTCAATGGAATGATTCATAGAGTTAGATAGGTTTTCTCGCTATTTTAATTTCGAGTCTTGTAACTATCCACGAAATGAATCTTTAAAAGATATACGGCCCAGTTATTCCTTAATGTATAAGTAAATAGCCCCGTTTAGTTTTCTAATAGTTAGATGAGTACAACGGAATAATTCGCGACCTTAAATATTTTTTTGGCTATTTGAAGTACAAGACACATAACTATAAATGGAATGATTCATTAAAAGAGATGTTGCACCGTTCTATCTTTAAATGATAAATAAACAGTCTCGTCTAGTTTTTTTATGGTTTGATGAATACAACAGAATGATTTGCGGCTTTAGATAGTTTTTTAGCTTTTGAAGGGCAAGACTTCGAGCAATCCATGGAATGATTCCTCAATAGAGATATTGCCTCATTTTTTCCTTAATGTACAAGTAAATAGCCCCGTGTATTTTTCTAATGGTTGGATGAGTTCAACGGAATGATTCACGGACTTATATAGGTTTTCTCGCTATTAACTCTCCATATAATGAATCCTTCAACGAGAAATGGCCCGTTCTTTCCTTAGTGGATAAGTAAATAGCCCCGTATAGTTTTGAGTATAGCGGAATGATTCGTGGGCTTAGATAGTTTTCCTAGATGTTTGAAGTATTAGACGCGTAACTATCTACGAAACGATTCCTAAAAAGAGATATTGCCTAGTTCTATCCTTAAATGACAAGCGAAGAGGTTAATGTAGTTTTCTAATAGTTAGATAAGTACAACGGAATGATTCTTGTCTTTAAATAGTTTTTCTAGCTAGTTGAAGTCCAAGACATGTAACTATCCACAGAATGATTCCTTAAAAGAGATATTGCCCCGTTCTATCACTAAAGGACATGTAAATAGCCTCGTCTAGTTTTCTATTGGTTGTGTAACACCTGAATTCTAAGCACCCAAGAACGTTACCCATATTTTCTTCGTGGAAAAATGATTTTCATAATCTTGGAAATAATATCACGAAAAATTAATCAATGTCGAGAAATAGGGAATTTAAAATATTCATGAATAACTAAATAGTGTTTAATTCATTCCAAAATAAATTCCAAATTAATTTAAAGCCACCACTACTCAACGCATCTCCTCTGACTCTGAATCTGCAAAATGTTTTAACTTGAAAGAGTGAGTATTTCATAGAAATACTTAGTAGTCTTGGCGCAAATTAATAACTTATACCACAAATACGCATATAAACATGCAACTACATGAATATCTAAGAAAAACTCTTTACTTGAAAGCAAGCATCGTATGGTAAATGCAGATTTCTGACTCTCGTCTCATGCTATAAAGCAAGCAAATACTAGCACGTAGTAATCAAGTATTGCATGATATCATAAATATTCTCGTTTCGTCTCGTCTTAAGCATAAAGTAAATATGCTCATGCATATAATAAACACATAAATCACATATTCACATGCATACCCATAGCACATATCAATTAATATTGCGCATGTTTGGAAAATAACTATTTCTAGAAAAATGAGACTACCTAAAACTTTATGAGCTGGGCAACCTTTTAAAAAATCTTACTTGCTTATAGATCTTCACAGCTCGTCTAGTCAAAAAGAAAATAAATTATTTTAGTGTTGGAGAAATAATCCTTTATGGGAAAGAAATGGAAATAATAGGGACTAAAATGAAATTCTAAAATAGTTTAGGATTGAAATAGTGTTTTTCAAAAAGTAGAGGACTAAGATTGACAAGACCAAAACTCTTGGGACCAATTTAAAATACAGCCAAGGCCTGGGGACTGAAATCGGAAGAGCACACGATAAATGTTTTGGGTCTGAATAGACCATATGTGACAGTTTTGAACTAACTTAAATGTCAATAAAAGTACAAGGACTGAAATGACTCAAAACTAAACTCAAGGTCTTGGGCTGTAAATGAAATCCAATTAGAATCCTAAATCTCTAATGGTCTTGCCCTAGTTTGTAGAGAAACGGAGCAAAGGACCGAGGCAAAGTTGGGGCGAGGGTGGTCTGGACTAGGGTAGGGTAGGGGTTCGGATGGCTGGTTCGCGCGAGATAGAGGTGAAAAAGCAGTGGTGAGGTTCACGAAGGCTGCAGTCAAGCTTGGCATCCGGTTTTCGGGTTTGACCGAATGTTGGGTTCGAGGAGTAGGTGACATGGGACGAATTCTTGGGTCAAAATTTTGGTCAAGGCTCAGGGAACCGAGAGGGAGTCGTGGAGGCTAAGGCTCAGGGGAGAGGAGGTCGCAGTGGTAGTATTCAACCGCCGAAAAGAGCTCGGGTCTTGGCTGGCTTCATGAAATTTTGGCGGATAACTAAGTTTTCTTCAACTGAGGTAATTTAGGTAAATTTTTGGGTTCTGGTTCTCGGGTTTCAATTGGGGTATATTCATGACTGAAAGGACGACGGTGCATGGCTGGTTTGGTGAGGGGCAGTGGCGGCATGTGTGACTGGCTGGGTGTTGCCGCAGGGGATGAAGGTGGTAGTGTAAGCCGTATATATGTATTTTTTTTGTATCTATGTAAACTGCCAAGAAGGTGTATATTCCTGATATGTGTGTGTATTGGACGTGTGTATACTAATGTGTAACTATCTATTGGGTAGAGAACAAGAGCAACTGGAGTGGAAGAGAATCACAGACCTTGACTTGAATGAAATTGTGAATTTTTGGCTGAAAATTTTGTGTGTGAAAAACAAAACGTATGGTTTGTGGTGAATGTATAGACCTTGAGCTAGTATTCTGCTCCAATTTGGTTGCTGACACCGGCTGGGAGTTGGAGTTGTACATGTGCAAGGAGTAGGAAAGGATTAAAATTTGAGTTTCTTGGAAGAGTTATAACTGTGTTTTATAGATATATATTATTAATAAAAATAAATTATTAATTAAAATAATAGAATTACCTTAATGCATATATGTATATATAAAAGTTATTAATTAAATAATATAATGATTTTTAAAATATTTTTGTGACTTAGGCGAGCTCTAAGATCGTTCTTTAAAATAGGCAAGATTATAGCGACATGTTTTTATTCTTTAAATTTTTCAATCGCTGCAACCTTACCCACTTAAAATAAATTTCGTACTCAAAATTTGACTAACTTGATCTATGAGGTCAGGGCATTTGTCACAAATTTCTTCCTTTTTTTCCCACGTGACCTCATCGCTTCCCTGTTACGCCACTGCACTTTGACTAATGACAACTCTCGGTTTCTCAAGATATGGGCTTTCCTTTCTAATATGCATGTAGGGGTCTCCTCGTTGGCCAAGTCTTTCTAAATCTCAGTATTCAGATAATTCACTAGGTGATTCGGGTAGGATATGTACTATCCATGAAATGATTTCTAAAAAGAGATATTGCCCAGTTCTATCTTCAAATGGCAATTAAAGAGCTAGTTGAAGCCAAGGACATGTAAGAATCCACAAAATGATTCCTTAAAAGAGATATTGGCCTGTTCTTTCCTTAATGGATAAGTAGATAGCCCCGTAGAGTTTTCTAATGGCTAGATGAGTACAACGGAATGATTCGCAGGCTTAGAAAGTTTTTCTAGCTATTTAAGGTTCAAGACACGTAACTATCTATGGAATGATTCCTAAAAAGATATATTGCCCAGTTCTATCTTCAAATGACAAGTAAAGAGCGTAGCGTAGTTTTCTGAAAGTTAGATGAGTACAATGGAATGATTCTTGGCTTTCGATAGTTTTCCTAGCTAGTTCAAGCCAAGGACATGTAACTATCCATAGACTGATACCTTAAAAGAGATATTACGCCGTTTTATCTTTAAAGGACAAGTAATCGTCTAGTTTTTCTATTGGTTAGATGAGCACAACGGAATGATTCTTGGTCTTGGATAGTTTTTATAGCTTTTTGAAGTTCAAGACGCGTAACTATCCACGTAATGATTCCTTAAAAGTGATATTACCCCATTCAATCTTTAAACGACAATTAAATAGCCCTATGTAGTTTTTTAATAGCTAGATGAGTACAGTGAAATGATTCTTGGCCTTAGTTTTTCTATCGAGTTGAATTATAGGATGTGTAACTATCTATAAAATGATTCTTTAAAAGGGTTATTCACGACGCTCTTCCGATCTCCTTAATAGACAAGTAAATAGCCTCGTGTAGTTTCTAATGATTTGATGAGTTCAACTGAATGAATCGCGGGCTTCGATAGGTTTTCTCGCGATTAACTATCCAAGGAATTAATCCTTAAAAGATAAATGGCTTGTTCTTTCCTTAATGGATAAGTAACTAGCCTCGTAGAGTTTTCTAAAGGTTAGATGAGTACAAAGGAATGATTCGCTGCCTTAGATAGTTTTTCTAGCTATTTGAGGTACAAGGAGCGTAACTGTCCAAGGAATGATTGCTAAATGGTGATAATGCCCAGTTTTATCTTCAAGTGACAAGTAATGAGCTTAGTGTAGTTTTCTAAAGGTTAGATGAGTACAACGGAATGATTCTTGGCATCGATAGTTTTTCTAGCTAGTTGAAGTTAAGGACACATAACTATCAACAGAATGATTCCTTAAAAGAGATATTGCCCCGTTTTGTCTTTAAAAGACAAGTAAATAGCCTCGTCTAGTTTTCTATTGGTTAGATGAGCACAACGAAATGATTTTTGGACTTGGATTTTTTTCCAGCTTTTTGACATTCAAGACTCTTAACTATCCACGTAATGACTCCTTAAAAGAGATATTGCCCCACTCAATCTTTAAATGACAAATAAATAGCCCCGTGTAGTTTTTTAATATTTAGATGAGTACAATGAAATGATTCTTGGCCTTGGATAGTTTTACTAGCTAATTTAAGTGCAAGACACGTAACTATCTACAGAATGATTTTTTAAAAGAGTTATTGCCCTATTCTTTCCTCAATTAACAAGTGAATAGCCTCGTGTAGTTTTCTAATGGATGAGTTCAACGGAATGAATAGCGTACATAGATAGGTTTTCTCACTATTAACTATCCACAAAATTAATTCTTAAAAGAGAAATGGCCCATTCTTTCCTTAATGGATAAGGAAATAACCGGTAGAGTTTTCCAAAGGTTGGATGAGTACAACGGAATGATTTGCAGCCCTAGATAGTTTTTCTAGTTTTTTGAAGTACAAGACGCGTGACTATCCATAGAATGATTTCGAAAAGAGATATTGCCTAGTTCTATCTTTAAATGACAAGTAAAGAGCTTAGTGTAGTTTTCTAATAGTTAGATGAGTACTACATAATGATTCTTGCCTTAGATAGTTTTTCTAGCTATTTGAAGTCTAAGACATATAACTATCCACGGAATGATTCCTTAAAAAAGATATTGCCCTGTTCTATCATTAAAGGACAAGTAAATAGCCTCATCTATTGGTTAGATGAGCACAACGGAATGATTATTGGCCTTAGATTGTTTTTCTAGCTTTTTGAAGAACAATTTGAAGAACAACAGGCGTAATTCTCCACGGAATGTGTCCTTAAAAGAGATATTGCCTCATTCAATATTTCAATGACAAATAAATAGCCCCGTGTAGTTTTCTAATAGTTAGACGATAAAATGAAGCGCTTCTTGGCCTCAGACAATTTTTCTAGC
Source organism: Nyctanthes arbor-tristis (assembly GCA_963692815.1). Lineage (NCBI taxonomy): Eukaryota > Viridiplantae > Streptophyta > Magnoliopsida > Lamiales > Oleaceae > Nyctanthes > Nyctanthes arbor-tristis. The sequence goes on along the minus strand of CAVNYN010273071.1, from coordinate 15,750 downwards.
TAGCTGAAGTACAAGACACATAACTATCTACAAAATGATTCTTTAAAAGAGTTATTGTCCTGTTCTTTCCTTAACAAGACAATTAAATAGCCCTGTGTAGTTTTTCTATCTATTTCAAGCACAATACACATAACTATTAATGGAATGATTTGTTAACAGGGATATTGCCCCGTTCTATCTTTAAAATAAGTAAATAGCCTTGTGTAGTTTTTGGTTGGACGAGTGCAATGGAATGATTCACGGCCCTAGATAGTTTTTTAGCTATTTGAAGGACAAGATGTGGAGCAATCTATTGACTATTCCTTAAAAGAGATATTGCCTCGTTCTTTCCTTAATAGACCACTAAATAGCCCCGTGTATTTTTCTAATGGTTGGATGAGTTCAAAGAAATGATTCGCGGACTCAGATAGTTTTTCTCACTAATAACTATAGCAGAATGATTCGTAACCTTAGATATTTTTTTAGCTATTTGAAGCACAAGGCGCATAACTCTCCATGGAATCATTCTTTAAAGGAGATATTGCCTCATTCTTTCTGTAAAGAACAAGTAAATAGCCCTTAGACAACTTCAACGAAATGATTCATGCTGTTCGATATGTTTTCTCGCTATTTGAAATACAATATGTGTAACAATCTACGAAATGATACCTTAAAATAGATATTGCCTTGTTCAATCTCTAAAGGACAGGTAAATAGCCCCGTATAGTTTTCAAAATTTACATGAGTAGAATAGAATGATTTGCAACCTTAGATAGTTATTCTTGCTATTTGTAGTACAAGACCTGCAATTATCCACGGAATGAGTCTTAAAAAGAGATATTGCCCCATTCTATCTTTAAATGACAAGTAGAGAGCTTCACGTAGTTTTCTAATGGTTAGTTGAGTACAACGGAATGATTCTTGGTCTTAGATAGTTTTTCTCACTAGTTGAAGTGCGAGACATGTAACTATCCACGTAATGATTCCTTAAAAGAGATATTACCCCGTTCCATCTTTAAAGGACAAGTAAATAGCCTCGTCTAGTTTACTATTGGTTAGATGAGCACAATGGAATAATTTTTGGCCTTGCATAGTTCCTCCAGTGATTTGAAGTACAAGACGTATAACTATCCATCGAATGATTCTTTAAAAGAGATATTGCCCGATTCTATCTTTAAATAAAAAATAAATAGTCCAGTATAGTTTTCTAATAGTTAGATGAGTACATTGAAATCATTCTTGGCCTTGGATAGTTTTTCTATCTAGTTGAGTTACAAGATATGTAACTATCTGAAGAATGATTCTTTAAAAGAGTTATATTGCCATGTTCGTTCCTTAAAGTACAAGTAAATAGCTCCGTATAGTTTTCTACTTGTTGGATGAGTTCAACAGAATGATTGACGTCCTTAACTATCCAAAGAATAAATCCATAAAAAGAAATGGCCCTTTCTTTCTTTAATGGATAAGTAAATATCCCCATAGGGTTTTTGTAACTCCCCAGATTCTAAATACCAGAGAAGTTGATAATTTTTCTCTTCTTCTCTTCTAATTTAAATAAATGAATAGATACAAAGCGGAAAGTGTCTTGATTCAATAGTAATAATATAAAAGATAATTTGACAGTTATAAGTCAACTGTTTCACACGAAATCAAAAGATTTCAAAGTACTTAAATGAAGTTTGAATCATTTAAAATAAAGCTAATTTATTTTATTTTGAAAGCCACCATTGCTCGAGGCGTCTCCTCCGACTCCAAATCTACAAATATTAATTTTGAAAGGGGTGAGTATTTCATAGAAATACTCAGTAGACTCAGCGCAATATTAATCAATATATGCTACAAATATACACATAAAAATGCAATTCACATCTCATAAGTCTCAAATAGTCTTTACTCGAAAACAGTCATCGTATGGTAAAGGCAGGTTTCCGACTCTCGTCTCATGCCCTAAGGAATATAAATACTAGCACATAGTAACATCATAGCATGCATACAAAATCTATGCATAGCAGTAAAGCGTATGTAAAACCTCATCTCAAGTATAAAGCAATTAAGCTCATGCAAATAACATATAAGAACATAAATCACACTCTATATGCACATTCATAGAACAACCAATTAATATTAGCGCTACTCTTGGGAAAATATCTTTAGAAAAAAGTCTACCTCAAGTTTCACCGAGTCGAGCTAATGGTTAAAAGCTTACTCACTTTGATCTTCACTTCTCGTCTATAGAAGAATATAAAACTCACATTAATATTTTTGGAGAAATTAATTATATTATAAAAGGAACTATTTTTAAACTAGGTTATAATAAGATAACTATATGCAATGCTTAAGGGTACAGTACCTAATGTGGCTAATACCCAAAAGTTAAGGAAAACTAGGAAGTCAAGGATTAACCAAAATTTAAGCATAAAAATGAATGAATTTATTTAAACCAATTTAGAAGTCTTTAAAAATTCAATAATCCAAAAGTTAGAATTTAAATAATTAAAGTTATTAAATCTCATATTTAATGAAAATTATAGCTTCAATAAAAAATAAACATAAACTAATTTAAGGGGTTTAAATAAAGTATAAACATAAACTAAAATTAAGATCTTTTAAATTTTCAAAACCATCTTGGAAGAATCCCAAAATAAGAGACTAAATTAGTTGGAAGAAAAAGTTCATAGGCTAAAATTAAAATGCAAGTTTCTGGACCCATTTGAAAGGAATAAAAATTTCAAGGGCCAAAGGTAATCCAATCAGAACTTATATGCTTACTTAAACCAAACTAAAAATCTCAGGGTTTAATTGAACAAATTAAGATTTCAGGACTGAAATTAATATATTAAAAAGATCGTATTTACTCCTCCAACCCCCATCTTGTTCGAACTGGAGACTCAAAAGGGGAAGAGGAGTTGCACCAGTTCTTCACCATCGCCAGCAAATCCCGTGCTGGAACACGGCTCCCCACCCTCTACGCGATGACAATGGTCACATGGACACGATTTTGGGTGTAAACTAAAGTTTTATGGTGCAAAAATGGTGATGGTATTGGTGGCAGTGACAGTGGCGGTCGGGCAAGGTGGTGGTATGGGCTTTTGGAGCAAGAAAGAGGGTTTTCCATTCCTTTTTGCTTACCGAATTTGGGTGTATGCTTCAATATGAAAATATAGAAAAAAATGCTTGCTTGAAAACAAGCAGTGTGTATGTTGAATATGTAAGAAATTCATTTGCCAAAGGAAATTTCTATTCACTGCACTTGTGGGTCTATTTATGAATATGTATGTATACTATACAAATTTTCCATGGGATTTTCTTTGAGCATATATGGCTGTGTGTATGTCTTTGATTAAATTGCAAAAAGGACTATTTTCACTTGTTTAGTCATATCTGTATATGCTTGGAAATTGCAGTGTAGAGAAGGATCTTTTGTTTGCATTTGAATGATGAAGATGATGTGATAAATCTATGGTGTTGAGTGAAAGTGAGGATGAAAGTAGTGAAGTGAGAAAACTAGTTTACCTATGAAGTGGCTAGGGTTGCCAAACAAGAAAGATTGAAGAAAATGGAATTTGTACTCTCTGAGGAGATGAAAGTTTTTGTGAAAAATCTAAGAAATTATTTCTTGGGTCCAAAGTCTTCTAGCTTAAGGTCCAAGAGTTCTTTTATGCGCTACAATGGGTTTAAGGTGTTTATGTGTTAAAGGTTGCCCAACAACAAAATAATTAATGAAATTATATATATATATACCTATATATATTTATAAACGCTCTAAATTGTTAAATGGCCAAAAATTCGTAAAATATTAATTGTACTCACTTATTTAAATGGTAAATTAAATGATAAATAAATTCCTATGTAAAATAATCCTCATTATCATAAATCTATATAATTAAATTAAATTAAAAAATTAAATTCAAAGAAATTGGTAGCGACACGACTTAAGAATTTGAAATTGTAAAATTTATAGTTTTAAAGTGTTCGGTCGCTACAATTTTCTAATGGTTAGATGAGTACAACGGAATGATTCATGGCCTTAGATAGTTTTTCTAGCTTTTTCAAGTACAAGATACGTAACTATCTACGGAATGTTTCCGAAAAACAATATTGCCCAGTTCTAACGTTAAATGACAAGTAAAGAGCTTAGTGCAGTTTTCAAATGGTTAGATGAGTTGCTTTAGATAGTTTTTTTTTCTAGCTAGTTGAAGTCTAAGAGATGTAACTATCCATGGAATGATCCCTTAAAAGAGATATTGCCCCATCCTATCTTTAAAAGACAAGCAAGTAGTCTCGTCAAGCTTTCTATTGGTTAGATGAGCATAACGGAATGATTCTTGGCCTTAGATAGTTTTTCCAGCTTTTTGAAGACAAGACTCGTAACTATCTACGGAATGATTCCTTAAAAGAAATATTGCCTCGTTCAATCTTTAAATCACAAATAAATAGCTGTGTAGTTTTCTAATAGAGATTAGTACAATGAAATGATTCTTGGCCTTAGATAGTTTTTCTGGCTAGTTGAAATACAAGACACGTAACTATCTACAGAATGATTCTTTAAAAGAGTTATTACCCTGTTTTTTTCTTACTGGACAAGTAAATAGCTCTGTGTAGTTTTCTAATAGTTAGATGAGTACAACAGAATGATTAGCAGGCTTAGATAGTTTTTCTAGCTATTTGAAGTACAAGACGCGTAACTATCCAGGGAATGATTCCTAAAAAGAGATATTGTCCAGTTCTATCTTTAAATGATAAGTAAAGAGCTTCGTGTAGTTTTTTAACGGCTAGACGAGTACAACAGAATGATTCTTAGCCTTGATAGTTTTTCTAGCTACTTGAAGTACAAGATATGTAACTATCTACGGAATGATTCCTTAAAAGAGATATTGCCCCGTTCTATCTTTAAAGGACAAGCAAATAGTCTCGTCTAGTTTTCTATTGGCTAGATGAGCACAACAGAATGATTATTTACCTTAGATAGTTTTTCCAGCTTTTTGAAGAACAAGATGCGTAACTATCCATGGAATCAATCCTTAAAAGAGGGATGACGCCGCTCGTTCCTTAATAGATAGGTAAATAGCCCCATGTAATTTTCTAATGGTTAGATAAGTATAACAGAATGATTCACATCCTTAGATAGTTTTTCTAGCTATTTGAAGTACAAAACACATAACTATCCATGGAATGATTCTTTAAAAGAGATATTGTCTAATTCTTTCTTTAATGGACAAGTAAATATCTCCGTGTAGTTTTCTAGGTTAGATGGATTCAACGGAACGATTCTTGTAGTTAGATAGGTTTTCTAGCTACTTGAAATACAAGACGTTCATCAATCTACGGAATGATACGTTAAAAGAGACATCACCCCATTCTATCTCTAAAGCACAAGTAAATAGTCCCATGTAGCTTTCTAGGGGCTAGATGAGTAGAATGGAATGATTCGCGGCCTTAGATAGTTTTTCTTGCTATTTGTCGAATAAGACATGTAACTATCCATGGAGTGATTTCTAAAGAGAGATATTACCCCATTCTATCTTTAAATAACAAGTAAAGAGTTACGTGTAGTTTTCTAATGGTTAGATGAATACAATGGAATGATTCTTGACCTTAGATAGTTTTTCTTGCTAGTTGAAGTGCAAGACATGTAACTATCCATGGAATGATTCCTTAAAAAAGATAGTGCCCCGTTCTATCTTTGAAGGACAGGTAAATAACCTTGTCAAGCTTTCTATCGGCTAGATGAACACAACAAAATGATTTTTGACCTTAGATTGTTTTTCCAGCTATTTGAAGTACAAGACACGTAACTATCAACAGAATGATTCCTTAAAAGAAATATTGCCCTATTCTATCTTTAAATGACAAATAAATAGTGCCATGTTGTTTTATAATAGTTAAATGAGTACAATGAAAAGACTCTGGGCCTTAGATAGTTTTTCTAGCTAGTTTAGGTACAAGACGCGTAACTATCTATAGAATGATTCTTTAAAAGAGTTATTACCATGTTCTTTCCTTAATAGAAAAGTAAATAGCCTCATATAGTTTTCTAATGGTTGGATGAGTTTAACGGAATGATTTGCAGACTTAGATAGATTTTCTCACTATTATTATCCACATAATGAATCCTTAAAAGAGAAATGGCCCGTTCTTTCCTTAATGGATAAGTAAATAGCCCCATATCATTTTTTAAAGGTTAGATGAGTACAACGGAATGATTCGCGGCCTTAGATTGTTTTTCTAGCCATTACAGAATAATTCCTAAAAAGAGATATTGCCCTATTCTATCTTTAAATGACATGTAAAGTGCTTTGTGTAGTTTTCTCATGGTTAGATGAGACAGTGAAATGATTGGCTTAGATAGTTTTTCTAGCTAGTTGAAGCACATGACGCGTAACTATCTGCATAATGATTCTTTAAAAGAGTTATTACCCAGTTCTTTCCTTAATGAATTAGTAAATAGCCCCATGTAATTTTATAATAGTTAGATGAGTTCAACGGAATGATTTATAGAGTTAGATAGGTTTTCTCGCAATTTGAAGTACAAGACGCGTAACTATCTACGAAATGAATCTTTAAAAGAGATATGGACCCGTTCATTTCTTAATGGGTAAGTAAATAGTCCCCTATAGATTTAAAATGGTTAGATGAGTAGAACGGAATGATTCATGGCCTAAGATATTTTTTTCTGGCTATTTGAAGTACACGAAGCATAACTATAAATAGAATGATTCATTAAAAGAGATATTTCTCCATTCTATCTTTAAATGATAAGTAAATAGCGTAGTGTAGTTTTTTAATGGCTAGATGAGTACAACGGAATGATTTGTGGCCTTAGATAGTTTTTTAGCTATTTGAAGGACAAGACGTGGATCAATCCACATAATGATTCTTAAAAGAGATATTGCCCTATTTTTAACTTAATAGACAGGTAAATACCCTTGTGTTGTTTTTAATGGTGGGATGAGTTCAATGGAATGATTCACAGATTAGACAGGTTTTTTCTCTATGAACAATCCAAAGAATGAATCTGTAAAAGAGAAATGGGCCGTTCCTTCCTTAATGATATGTAAATAGTCCCGTAGAGTTTTCTAAAGGTTAGATGAGCACAACGGAATGATTCTTGGCCTTAGATAGTTTTTTCAGCTTTTTAAAGTACAAGATGCATGACTATCCACGGAATTAATCCTTAAAAAAGAAACTACATGTTCTTTCCCTAATGGATAAGTAACTAGCACTGTAGAGTTTTTTAAAGGTTAGATGAACACAACAGAATGATTCACGGCCTTAGATAGTTTTTCTAGCTATTTAGGAGACAAGACGAGTAACTACACATGGAATGATTCCTAAAAAGAGATATTGCCCAGTTCTATCTTCAAATGACAAGTAAAGAGCTTAGTGTAGTTTTCTAAAGTTTAGATGAGTACAACAGAATGATACTTGGCCTTTGATAGTTTTTCTAGCTACTTGAAGCCAAGGACACTCCACGAAATGATTCCTTAAAAGAGATATTGACCCATTTTATTTTTAAAGGACAAGTAAATAGCCTCATCTAGTTTTCTATTGGTTAGATGAGCACAACGAAATGATTCTTGGACTTGGATAGTTTTTCTAGCTTTTTGACGTTCGAGATGCGTAACTATTCACGTAATGATTCCTTAAAAAAGATATTGCCCTATTCAAATAGCCCCGGGTAGTTTTCTAATAGTTAGATGAGTACAATGAAATGATTCTTGGCCTTAGATAATTTTACTAGCTAGTTGAAGTGCAAGACGCGTAACTATCTACAGAATGATGCTTTAAAGGAATTATTACCCTGTTCTTTCCTTAATGGATGAGTAAATAGCCCCGTGCAGTTTTCTAATGGTTAGATGAGTACAACAGAATGATTCACAACCTTAGATAGTTTTTCTATCTAATTGAAGTACAAGATGCATAACTATTAATGGAATGATTTGTTAAAAGAGATACTACCCCGTTCTCTCTTTAAATGATAAGTAAATAGCCTCATGTACTTTTTAATGGTTGGACGAGTACAACGGAATGATTTATGGACTTAGCTAGTTTTTTAACTATTTGAAGGATAATGCATGAACAATCCACTGAATGATTCCTTAACAGAGATATTGCGCATTTCTTTCCTTAATAGACAAGTAAATAGCCCCATGTAGTTTTCTAATGGTTAGATGAGGTCAATGGAGTGATTTGCAGACTCAGATAGGTTTTCTCGCTATTAACTATCCACATAATGAATCCTTAAAAAAGAAATGGCCCGTTCTTTCCTTAGTGGATAAGTAAATAGCCTCGTATAATTTTCTAAAGGTTGGATGAGTACAACGGAATGATTTGCGGGCTTAGATAGTTTTTAGCTATTTGAAGTACAGGACATGTAACTATCTACATAATGATTCCTAAAAAGATATATTGCCCAATTCTATCTTCAAATGACAAGTACAGAGCTTATTGTTGTTTTCTAAAGGTTAGAAAAGTACAACGGAATAATTCTTGGCCGTCGATAGTTTTTCTAGCTAGTTGAAGCCAAGGACATGTAATATCTATAGAATGATTTCTTAAAAGAGATATTGCCCAGTTTTATCTTCAAAGGAAAAGAAAATAGCCTCATCTAGTTTTCTATTAGTTAGATGAGCACAACGGAATCGTTCTTAGTCTTGGATAGTTTTTCCAGCTTTTTTAAGTTCAAGACGTGTAATGATTCCTTCAAAGAGATATTACCCCATTCAATCTTTAAAGGACAAGAAAATAGCTCCGTATAGTTTTCTAATAGCTAAATGAGTACAGTGAAATGATTCTTGGCCTTAGATATCTTTTCTATTAAGTTGAATTACAGGATGCGTAACTATCTATAAAATTATTCTTTAAAACAGTTATTGCACTGTTCTTTCCTTAACGGAGAAGTAAATAGCCTTGTGTAGTTTTCTAATGGTTGGATGAGTTCAACGGAATGAATGGCGGACTGAGATAGGTTTTCTCACTATTAACTATCCACAGAATTAGTCCTTAAAAGAGAAATGACCCATTCTTTCCTTAATGGACAAGTAAATTGCCCAGCAGAGTTTTCTAAAGGTTAGATGAGTACAACGGAATGATTCGCGGCCTTAGATAGTTTTTCTATCCATGGAATGATTCCTAAAAATAGATATTACCCAGTTCCATCTTCAAATGACAATTAAAGAGCTTAGTGTAGTTTTCTAAAGGTTAGATTAGTACAACAGAATGATTCTTGGCCTTCGATAGTTTTTCTAGCTAGTTGAAGCCCAGGACATGTAACTATTGACAGAATGATTCCTTAAAAGAGGTATTATCCTGTTTTATGTTTAAAGGACAAGTAAATAGCTTGGTCTAGTTTTCTATTGGTTAGATGAGCACAATGGAATGATTCTTGGTCTTGGATAGTTTTTCCAGCTTTTTGAAGTTCAATACGTGTAACTATGCACGTAATAAATCCTTAAAAGAGATATTACCCCATTCAGTCTTTAAATGACAAATAAATAGCTTTGTGTAGTTTTCTAATAGCTAGATGAGTACAGCTAAATGAGTTGGCCTTAGATAGTTTTTCTATAGAGTTGAACTACAGGATGCGTAACTATCTATGAAATGATTCTTTAAAAGAGTTATTGTCCTGTTCTTTCTTTAATGGAGAAGTAAACAGCCCCGTGTAGTTTCCCTATGGTTGGATGAGTTCAACGGAATGAATCACTGACTGAGATGTTTTCTCCCTATTAACTATCCACGGAATTAATCCTTAAAAGAGAAATGGCCGATTCATTCCTTAATGGATGAGTAATAGCCCAATAGAGTTTTCTGAAGGTTAGATGAGTACAACGGAATGATTTGCAGCCTTAAATAGTTTTTCTAGCTAGTTGAGGTACAAAACACGTAACTATCCATGGAATGATTTCTAAAAAGAGATATTGCCCAGCTCTATCTTCAAAAAAATGTTCCCGTTCTTTTTTTAATACATAAGTAGATAGTCCCATCTAGTGTACTAACGGTTAGATGAGTACAATGGAATGATTCACAGTGTTGGATAGTTTTTCAATCAATTTGAAGTATAAGACGCGTAACTATCCGCGGAATGTTTCTTTAAAAGAGATATTGACCCATTCTATCTTGAATGGACAAGTAAATAGACCCGTGTAGATTTCTAATAGTTAGATGAGTTCAAAGGAATGATTCACGAAGTTAGATAGGTTTTCTCACTATTTGAAGTACAAGACTCACAACTATCCGCAGAATGATTTTTAAAAGAAATATAGCCCCATTCTTTCCTTAGTAGACAAGTAAATAGCCCAGGGTAGTTTTCTAATGTTTGGATGATTTCAACGGAACGATTCACATATTTAGATTGGTTTTCTCACTATTAATTGTCCAGATAATGAATTCTTAAAAGAGAAACATCCCTTCTTTCCTTAATAGATATAAGTAAATAGTCCCATCTAGATTTCACAGCCTTAGATAGATTTTCAAGCAATTTGAAGTACAAGACGTGTAACTATCTGCAGAATGTTTCTTTAAAAGCGATATTGACCCGTTCTTTCCTAAACGGACAAGTAAATAGCCCTGTGTAGATTTCTAATGGTTAGATGAGTACATCAGAAAGATTCATGGAGTCAGAAAGGTTTTCTCGCTATTTGAAGTAAAGACGCGTACTATCATGGAATGAATCCTTAAAAGAGATGGCGTCGTTCGTTCCTTAATGGACAAGTAAATAGCCCTATATAGTTTTCTAATGGTTAGATGAGTACAATGGAATGTTTCACCACTGTAGATAGGTTTTATAGCTATTTGAGGTACAAGACTTGTAACTATCCAGAGAATGACTCTTTGAAAGAAATATTACCCTGTTCGTTCCTTAATGGTCAAGTAAAGAGCCCTAGTTTCCCAATGGTTAGATGAGGTCAACAGAATGATTCATGGAGTTAGATAGGTTCTTTGGCTATTTGAAGTACAAGACATGTAACAATCCACGGAATGATTCTTTGAAAGCGATATTGCCTCGTTCAATCTCTGAAGGACAAGTAAATAATCTCGTGTAGTTTTCTAATTGTTAGATGAGTACAATGCCTGAGATAATTTTTCTAGCTATTTGAAGTATAAATTGTGTAACTATCCACAGAATGATTCCCTGAAAGAGATATTGCCCCGTTCTATCTTTAAAGAAGTGAATAGCACCGTGGAGTTTTCTAGTGGTTAGACTAGTACAATGGAATATTTTACAGATTTAGATAGATTTTTTTTTTTTGCAATTTGAACTACGAGATTCGTAACTAATCATAAAATGATTAGTTAAAAGGTACATGGACAAGTAAATAACTGCATGTAGTTTTCTAATTGTTATTCAACGGAATGATTCACGGAGTTAGATAGGTTTTCTCGCTATTAACTATCCACAAATTCAATCCTAAAAAGAGAAATGGCCCATTCTTTCCTTAATGGATTAGTAAACATCCCCATGTAGTTTTCTAAAGGTTAGATGTGTCCAATGAGATTATTCACGGCCTTAGATAGTTTTTCTAGCCATTTGAAGGACAAGACGCGTAACTATCTATGGAATGATTCTTAAAAAGAGATACTGCCCTGTTGTATCTTTAAATGACAAGTAAAGAGCCCAGTGTAGTTTTCTAATGGGCAGATGAGTACAACGGAATGATCTTAGGCTTAGATAATTTTTCTACCTAGTTGAAGAATAGGGAGCGTACTATCCACAGAATGATTAATTAAAAGAGATATTGCCCCATTCTATCTTTAAAGTACAAGTAAATAACCTGGTCTACTTTTCTATTGGTTAAATGAGCACAACAAAATGATTCACAGACTTAGATCACGGCCTTCGATATTTTTTCTAGTTGTTTGAAGTGCAAGACTCATAACTATCCATGAAATGATTCTTAAAAATAGATATTGCCCCATTTTTTCCTTAATGGACAAGCAAATAGCCCCATATTGTTTTCTGAGGGTTAGATAAGTTCAACAGTATGATTCGTGGAGTTAGATAGGTTTTCTTGCTATTTTAAATACAAGACATGCAACAATCCACGGAATGATTCCTAAAAAGAGATACTGCCCCCATTTCCTAATGGACAAGTAAATTGCCCCGTTTAGTTTTCTAATAGTTAGACGAGTACAACAGAATGATTCACGACCTTGAATAGTATTTCTAGCTATTTGAAGTGCAAGACGCATAACTATCCACATAATGGTTCTTTAAAAGAGATATTGCCCTGTTCTTTCCTTAACGGACAAGTAAATAGCCCCATGTAGTTTTCTAATGGTTAAATTAATTCAATGGAATGATTCACATAGTTAGATGGGTTTTTTCACTGTTTGAAGTACAAGGCGCGTGACTATCTACAGGATGAACCCTTAAACCAGATACAAACCCCGTTCATTCCTTAATGGATAAGTAAATGGCCCGTGTAGTTTTTTAATAGTTAGACGTGTACAATGGAATGATTCACGACCTTTGAAAGCTTTTCTAGGTATTTGAAGTACAAGGCCACGGATTGATTCTTTAAAAGAGATATGGCCCCTTTCTTTCCTTAATGGACAAGTAAATAGCATCATCTAGTTTTTTAATAGTTAGATGAGTTTAAGAGAATGATTCATAGAGTTATATAGGTTTTCTCGTGATTTGAAGTACATGACATGTAACAATCCACGAAATGATTACTTAAAAGAGATATTGCCCCGTTCGTTCCTTAATGGATAAGTAAATAGCCATGTGTAGTTTTCTAATAGTTAGATGAGTATGATGGAATGATTCGTGCTCTTAGATAGTATCAACGAAATGAATCATTAAAAGAGATATTGCCCCGCTCTATCTTTAAAAGACAAGTAAATAGCACCGTTAAGTTTTCTAATAGTTAGAAGAGTACATTGGAATATTTTACAAATTTAGATAGATTTTCTTGCTATTTTAATACAAGACGTGTAACAATCCACAGAATGATTCCTCAAAAGAGATATTGCCCCCATTCCCTAATCGATAAGTAAGTTGCCCCACGGAGTTTTCTAATAGTTAGATGAATACAACAGAATGATTCACGATGAGTTGAAAGGCACATAGCCCATTCTATCTTTAACAGAGAAGTTAATAGTCCCATTTAGTTTTTAATTGTTACTCAACAGAATGATTCATGGAGTTAGATAGCTTTTCTCATTATTTGAAGTAAAAGACACATAACTATCCACGAGATGATTCCTTAAAAGATGTGACGCCCCGAGTTCTGGGTGCCTGAGACGTCATTAAATTTTTCTCTCTTCTCTTTTAAATAAAATAAATCAAAATGAATCAAGCGTGGATATACAGCAGAGAATATCTTGATTTAAAAGTGATAATGTAAACGATAATTCATCGGAAATAATCAACTGTTTCACACGACATCAAACGTTCTCCAAGTACTTAGACTAAGTTTGAATCAATTAACATCAAAAGTTTCCAAGTACTTAAACAAAGTTTGAATCATTCAAAATAAGGCTAATTTAATTTATTTTGGAAGCCACTGTCGCTCAAGGCGTCTCCTCCGACTCCCAGTCTGGAAAATGTTAATTTTGAAAGGGGTGAGTATTTCAAAGAAATACTCAGTAGACTCAGCGCAATATTAACCAATTTATACTACAAACATACATATAAACATGCAAATCATATCTCATAAGTCTCTACTCGAAAACAAGCATCGTATGGTAAATGCAAGTTTTCGAGTCTCGTCTCATGCCCGAAGGCATATAAATACTAGCGCGTATAGTAACATTATAGCATGCATACAAAATCTGTGCATAGCAATAAAGCATATGCAAAAGTCTCGTCTCATCTCGTCTCAAGCATAGAGCAATTAAGCTCATGCAAATAACATATAAGAACATAAGTCACATATCCATATGCATTTCATAGAATAATCAATTAATATTAGCGCTATTTTTGAGAAAATATCTCAGAAAAGAGTCTACCTCAAAATTCCACTGAGTCGAGCTAATGGGCAGGGCTTACTCACTTATTCTTCACTCCTCGTCTATAAAAGAATATGAAACTCAAATTATGATTTTTGCTAAAATGAGTTGTTTTATAATGAGTTGCTTTATAAAAGAAATGTTTAAACTAAGTTATGATAAAATAATTATATAAAATGTTTAAGGGTGTAGTGCCTAATGCTTTTAATACCCAAAAGTTAAGGAAAACTAGAAAATCAAGGATTAACTAAGATTTGAGTATAAAATATACGAGTTTAATTAAACTAATTTCGAGATCCTCAAAATTCAATAAATCTAAAAGTTATAATTTAAATAGTCAAAGTCATTAAATTTCATATTTAATAAAAATGGGGCTTAAATTAAAATATGTATAAACTAATTTATGGGTTTTAAATAAATAAAGTTAAATATAAACTAAAATTAAAATCTTATCAACTTTTTAAATTAACATGAAAGAATCCTCAAAATAAAAGACTAAAATGACTGAAAATAAAAGTTTATAAGCTAAGGTGAATAAAACGCAAGTTTCTGGGCCCATCCGAAAGGGATCGAAAGTATAAGGGCCCAAAGTGATGGAATTAGAAGTTTTACGCTCATTTAAACTAAATAAAAAGTTTAGGGCTTAAATGACATAAGACAAAAATTTAAAGTTAAATTGTAAATATCAAAATATATAATTTTTTTTTTTTGCTCCTCAACTCTCCTCATTACAAACGACGGAGAGAGATAGAGGTGGAGCAGGGACTCAGCGGAGGGGAGGTGTGCGGCCGATTTCGCGCTGTTCGTCAGTGACACCGAGTCGGAGCACGTCGTCCGAGGCGGTGATGGCCTTAAGGGGCCGATTTGGGTGCAAGCACGGCCGAAGGAGGGGAGACCGAGTTGAAATCGGTGGAACCTTGCCCCAAAAATTTTTGAAAGATCGCCGGTTTATGTAGCCTAGGGGTGAGTGTAGATGCTTGGGTTAGGTTTGTTTCTGTGAACCAACTCTAATGAGTGTGTTTTGGGGTGAAAATGGTGGTGGCGGTCGTGACGGTGGCGCACATGGTGGATGGTGACTTTGGTGCCGTTTCCCTTTTCTTGCCTTTATTTTATAAGGGAAAATGCATAAATTGTAAAGTTTGTAAAATGTGTGTGTGTGTTGGAAAGGCCGATCTCCGGTGGTGGCCGAGGCGGTGGCACACGGCGGTGGCGATGGTGGTGGTGGCATTGGTTTAATCTTCCACCAATGTCATACACCAAAAATCAAAACTCTTGAAATTGTGTGTTCTTCGCAAGAATAGGCAGTTTGTGTATATGTGTATGTGTATGTCTTGTGTGGGTGTGTATATCTCTACAAAGACAGTGTGTATAATTTTCTGTGAAGGAAGATTTGTGGCTGCTTGTTGTGTAGTGTATGTGAATGTTTATTGAGATGTGAAGGTGATTTGGAATGAAGGTGGTGGTGTGTGCTTGTAATATCTTCCATAGACAAAGAGATGGAAGAGGGGACGGTTGGGAGGAGGAAGAACAGACCTTGTTTGGTGGTGGTGGCTGCTGGATTGGGTTGAGAAGTGAGGGGTTGGAAGTCCTATATAATACACACTTTTGGCATTAGGGTTGCATGGGGATGAAGGGTTGAATGAACCATTTGGGGCAAAATTTTGATGGCTTGTGTTTAAACATAATAATTTGGGTTAAGGACTAATGAATTTAAATAAGATGTTAAGAAATCAAATTGTAGAAGTTGGCTAATGAATAAAAGAAAATTGTAAAACACTAATTATGTTCGATTTATTTATGTGGTTAAATAAATGGTAA
>CAVNYN010273070.1:0-13551 GCA_963692815.1 Nyctanthes arbor-tristis | reverse complement strand
TCTGCCACCGCTGCCAACAACTGAGCCTTCCAGCCGCCGTAATAAACATGAACCGTCATGTACCTTTGAACGGTCTGCACATCAGTGGACTATGCATCTAAAGATGTTCAAACGACCATGTTGACTCGACTGCATCAATGCTTTAGTGAACTCGAAGGTAGATGATGCTATGGATTGGAAGAAGGGGAAGCGGTTAATAGTGACCAAGGCTGACCCGTTTGTTGAAGAGATCATGCAGTCTCCTCTCCCTATGCATTTCAATATGCCTTCAATCGAGAAGTATGATGAGACAATGGATCCCATTGACTATGTACACTCTTTTCAAGATTTGATGGGGTTGCATGGGTTTTCGGATGTCGTGGCATGTCGAGCTTTCACCATTACATTAAGGAAAGAGGCCCATGACTGGCATGAGACACTTTCTCCCAGTTTGATCACTTCATTCAGTGATTTCACAATGAAGTTTGCCTCATTCGCTAGCAATACCGTGCAGAAGAAAACGACTATTGGTTTCATGAAGGTTATCTAGGGAAAGAATGAATCACTATGTGATTACATTACCCGGTTCAATCATGCAGTCCACTGGGTGAAGGACCTATAGATGTGCTCGGTGATCATCGCTATGGTGAATGGTCTGTGAAACCATGCCTTCTGGATATCTTTGTCAAAACGCACACCTGAGAGCATGACAGACTTATTGATTACAAGTGAAAAGTATATTGACTGTGAAGAGACAATGGGGGTCACTAAATCCCTTTGTGATAACATTTCGGCGGAAATGAGTAAGCATTGGACTGATTTCAATGATCACAAGCCTAAATATCACAAGAAAAATGATGATTTGAAGGCATAGTTCCAGTAGGATGTTTATGCTAGTATTCGATTTATTTCATGACCTTAGCCATGTAAAGTCTCTTTATTTGTTGATGAAATGAATATGATTGGGCAATGAATGATGAGAGTGCTACCGAGAGAGCTTCACAATCCGTTCATCGATCAAATGAGTCTACTAGGGTTGTTCACTTTTTAAGTTGACAGTTCGTTCATTCCGCAAACACTTCATTTTGATGATTCGTTTATTACTTGAACACCTCATTGATTGATGGTTCGTTAACTATGTGAATGCATCCATTTATTAATAGATCACTTAGTTAAAGCGCTTCAAGGAGTTGGCATTTAAAAGCCAATAGCTGCTTCAAGTTGATGGTTCGTTTACTCCGTGAACGCATCAAGTTGATGGTCTGTTTGTTACATGAACACATCTTGTCCTTGATGGATCGCTCAAAGCGTATCAAGGAGTTAGTCTTTAAAAACCAACAGTTGTTTCAAGTTGATGGTTCGTTCACTCTGTAAAAGCACCAAGATGACAGTTTGTTCGTTGTGTAAAAGCATCAGTGAGTGATTTTTCGTTCATTACATGAACGAATCTTTTCCTTGATAGATCATTCGTTCAAAGCTCAGCAGATAGTTGGTGTTTAAAAACCAACAGTTGTTTGAAGTTGATGGTTTGTTCACTCCATGAACGAGATCGGAAGAGCACAGTTCGTTCGTTGTGTGAATGCATCAGTGAGTGATGGTTCATTCATTCAAAACATGTCAAGGAGTTGGTATTTAAAAGCCAACAGTTATTTCAAGTTAATGGTTCGTTCACTCCACGAACGCATCAAGATGTTATTTCAAGTTGGTGGTTCGTTCACTCCATGAACGCATCAAGATAAAGGTCCATTAGTTGTGTGAATGCATCAGTGATTGATGGTTCATTCATTACATGAACACGTTTGGTCCTTGATGGATCACTCGTTCACAGTGCGTTAAAGAGTTGGTGTTTAAGAGCCAACCGTTGTTTCAAGTTGATGGTTCGTTCACTCCGTGAACGCATCAAGATGTTGTTTCAAGTTGATGGTTCGTTCACTTTATGAGCGCATTAAGATAACAGTTTGTTCATTATGTGAATGCATCAGTGATTGATGGTTCGTTCATTATGTAAACACGTCTTATCTTTGATGGATCGTTCGTTCAAAGTGCATCAAGGAGTTGGTGATTAAGACGCAACTGTTGTTTCAAGTTGATGGTTTGTTCACTCTATGAACGCATTAAGATGATGGTTTGTTCGTTATGTCGTTCAAGCTCATCAAGGAGTTGGATTGTTTGAAAGTTAATGGGACATTCGTTACGTGAACACATCAACAGATAGTTCGTTCGTTATGTAAATACATCAACATAATAGTTCATTCATTACATCATTCAAGCGCACCAAGAGGTTGGTTCTTTAAAAAACAAATTGTTTTAAATTGTTGGATCCTTTTTTTAATGTGATGGTTCATTCACATTGCCAACTCGTTGGATTCCTCGTTCAAGGGCATCGAGAGGGTACTGTTCATCCATTTGTAAGGGCATCATTCACGTTCAAAGGTCATGCTCACTTGATATCACGAATGATTGACTTAGAATTCATTACCTGTTCACTTTCCGACATGAAAGGAGGAGTTGAAATTCTTGGCTATTGATTCATTAAGATCTTACTTGAGATGACATTCTATTCGTCATAAGGCACTGTTCATCCATAAGGGCGTTGTTAATTTGAAGAGGCTGCTTTCACTTTGTCCCGAAAGGGCTACTTGGAATAAGGCTGTGTTCACACCCAGGTTTACCTTTCATCCATAGGGTCGCGTTCATTTGTCGTGTTAGATGGCCCACTTAGGACCTTCTCCATTCATGCATTGGCATGAATTGGGCCTTCAAAGTCGAAGCAGTCGATCCGTTCATTCACAAGAGTTGCTGGCTAGATCATTCAATATGGTTTTTGCGAAACATCTAATGATGACGGTACTACAAATCCGGTTGATGAGATTGGATGTATTTGATTGGAGTTTATCGTGTGCCTTCCGCTCTGCGGTTGTTTGGTTATGATATTCAACTTGGAGAACCGGTTGTAGAAAAATTGTCTTTTCATTTACCTGATCAACAGAGTGTTTTCTTATTCAGCAGATGAGCATATTGAGGAAGTAGTTGGCCGTCATACCCTGTGACACATTATGTTTACTGCATGGATGAAAGCCAATAAGGAGTATAATGAAGCTAGAGAGGTGACATATATAGAGTTCCCAACCATATTTGTATCAAACCGTTATAGCAAGCAGTGGACACCGAGTTAGCTTGGGCTAACATTTGGGTGTCTTTTTTATGTTTCTCCTAGTCAGGGAGAAATGTATTACTCAAGGACTTTTTTGAACATAGTACGGGGCTTGACTTCTTATGAGGAGATTAGAACTTTTAATGGGGTTCAGTATACTACGTTTAGGGATGCTTGCTATGCCCGTGGCCTACTCGATGATGCCAAGGAATACATAGATGGCATTGTTGAGGCAAGTCATTAGGGTTCTGCCCATTCTTTGAATATAGTTGCAATAGTTGATTGTGATTTGATCATTTAATTGTTAGTTATTACAAGTTGATATAAGTTGGACGCGTGAATTTGCACGACGTGTTTAGAAGAGACTAGAATTATGGACTCAGTTATGCAACTAAATTTATGTTCAATACTTACTGCAAATATCCAGTGGTGATTTTGTAATCGGTACATCAATTCGTAATTTTATATAATATAACTGATATATTGTACTTTATTTAAGATATAATATCTAAAAAGTGCATTTACACGCTAATTTTGACATGAACCAATACTATAACTATATATCTGTGCAATGCACGACTGATAAAAATCTAATTGTTAATAATAATAGAGTGAAGAATAACAATTTATTTATAGTAATTAAATTTATATGCTTATTATAATTAACTTTTTACTCAACTTAATAATCTATTTTTACACATGACTAGTTATATACTCGTGCATTGCACAAAATAGAATAATTAGTAAAAATAAATCCGTAGTAATTTACAAAACTAAATAATAATAATTTTATTGTATACTACTTCCTCATATATATCTATATATATGTTACTAATATACATAAATAGAATAAAATTGAAATGAACAACATTTTTCCTTGGCACAAAGCCAGTTAAATTATCAGTTTTAGAAAAATTATTTAGTAATACAAATAAGAATGAGCAATTTTTACAAAATTAATTTCGTATTGAGAATAGAAACTAAGAAACTATGGAAAAGAGCGGATATAAAATTTATACAATTCCAGAATTACTCTACACCCACATCCTTAGTCAATAAGGTATGTATGATATTCATTTATTAGAATGAATTATTTTCCATATTCATTCTCCACCGTATATTCTTAGAAATATTATTTTTCATATTTTCTCATCATTATTCACCAAATCTATTCTAAAAAATCTAAAATACACAGTCTCTTATTACAAATGACCAAAGAGAAGCAATATTACAACAAATGATAAATTATATATAATTTACTATTTACCCATAATATTAATTTTTAACCACTTTTCGCTCAAAAGGAATTAAAAGAATTTTGTATTTTTGTCATTATCATCAAACATTATTACTATTGTATCCCCTCACGTTAAATTTTTACCAATTATAGGTTTCCAGAAAAAATTAATAAAGTAAGTAATGTACTAAATATATTGCCTTGGGTTTTATGACGTGTGATTTATCGTATTGAATTAAAGTAAAAGTTTTGAATATGATTTAATTTTACTTTATTATTATATCATCAATCTCACAAGTAGGCACTTAATCGAAGTAAAACGAAGTCACGATAACCTAATTCTTGAAATTTATCTATCAATTATTAGAATTTTGAAGAAATATTAAATTTTTAAAGACAGTCTAAAACTAATAGAATATGTATACCAAATATTAATAGATAACAAATATCATATTATATATAGAATAAAAAACATATATTTTTATATATTATTATAAAATAAAATGATAAAAAATGTAACAAATGGAAAAGTATTATTTTTTTCTAAATAGAATGAATAAGTATTATTATTATTATAATAAAATAAAATAAAAAATAAAAGAAACAAATAACAGTAGGATAGTGGTTTTGACGGGAAAACTTGCATATCACTACTATTCTACTTTAATATATATATATATATATTTATAAAAGATAAGATATGATAAGATAATATAAATGTGATCAGATCTTGCAATTTCCTCATTATTATTTGTTTTTGGAAAATTGCAATTTCCTCTTTTGATAATTATGGATAATAATTTGGGAATTTTACAGCACAGGCTGTCGTTTCACGAGTGGGCATGTAATTAAAAAACGGGGCGGTTGTCTTGGGCCCAACACGGAGACCCCTCTTGTCTCAGCCCGAAACTGGGACTGGCCGACTATCTCTCTCTATATATATATCACGCGGCTGAACTTTTCCTCACTGTTCCTTGTTTTCTCTTTAACAATCTGAGAAGAGAGAGAGAGAGATTGAGAGAGATGGCTCGCAAGAAGCAGCGTTTGAGTCCGATGAACGTTAATGTTAACCTTCCGGTAGACCTTATGATCGATATTCTCGCGAGACTTCCGGTGAAATCCCTACTCAGATTCAAGTCCGTATGTAAGGAGTGGTGCGCCTTAATCTCGTCGTCTTCCTTCGCTTCACTGCAACTCGATCGCAGTATTTCTAACTCTAAAAGGCAATCTACCCTTGTCCATGTCTTCGATGGTCACAAAAACAAGTTTAGGGCTTTCGATCCGACGACCGTTTCCGATGTCACAAACTCGTACCCGGGCCTAAATGAGGCGAGCTCGTTTGGCGAGGGTTTATGGTTTGTGGGTTCACACAATGGCGTGCTCTGTTTATGTGATCGCTTAATTGAATGGCTGTGGCTGTGGAATCCTTCGATTAGACAATTCAAGACGCTTCCATCACGAGGAACTAAGAGAACGAAACTTTGTTCGGTAGGTTTTGGGTGTGATCCGAGTAACATCGACGGCTACAAGGTAGTAGTAATCGGCCATCTGTCTACTACTAAAAGTGTAACGAGAACGCACGTTGAGGTTTGGTCTGCTAATTTGGGGTCTTGGAAAGAAATTAATGTTGAGTTTAATTTCACCCCCCTTAATACTTCTGCAACCACAATAAGGGGCTTTGCTTATTGGACTGTCCAAGACGGAGTAGCTGGTTATGACGATCAAGGTGACAAAATTCTTGTTGCTTCATTTGACATGACGACTGAAGTGCTGCAGTTGTTTCCGGTACCTGAAGTGGTAGCTGACCCTGATCATGGTTACCGTGGTTTGATTTGGAATGAGAATTTTGCTTTGGCAATATGTCAGGGTAGAATAATTCAAGTGTGGACGATGGATAATGATCACGTTGAGAAGATTTCTTGGAGTAAAATATTTACATTGGAATTGGAACTTGACACTGTGTTTATTCATGACATGTTAACAGTGGGAAATGGAAAGCTATTCTTATGTGATTGGATAAGTGATATGGTAATCTTGTATGACATAGAAACCAAGAGGACAGAGAATATACATCATGCAGAAAACAACATGCTTCGGGCATCCATAGCCAACTATATGGAGAGCTTATTATCCGGTGATGGGTTTAGGCGTCTGGGAAAAAATGCGAAGCTGGCAGATCGATCAAGAAGGTCATGCACAGGACTAAACTGATTTCATATTGGTCTGACGTGCTTATTTCTTCTGTATGGGGATCGATACGTGGAAAGAAACCCCTGCCTTCAAATGGAAATTGCTTGGTGTTTGCGTATATGACAATGAATTTGGGAAAAAAAAAAGTTATTTTTTTCTCTTTAATTTCAGTCACAAATTAGATTAAGAGACATCTACATATAGACAACAAAAGAGGAAAACACAGAACCGGTGAATTGAATGATGTTAATTTCTATAGAAACAGAAGCTCCGTTTTCGTAGCCTGATATGTTTTTATAGAAGGACTTGTGAATGATCAAATATAAATGCTTAACATCCTTCAATCTTGTGAAACAAGAGAAAATTAGTGCATTGTTATAACATTTGGGTTCAAGTAGTAACATGCAAGACATGATTCAACAGTCTGATTAGGAGGAATATATATATATATATATATATATGTCCTCCGATGGACACTTCCATTGCACCACCACAGACCTTAGTAATTTCGGCAGAGATCAAGGTTGTCTAAAAGGGGCTCTACATTATCAATTCTCCTAGACTTGATTGATGAAAACAAGGCCAATATTCTTTCCCAACACCTCAAAAATGGCAAAATGAAGTTGATGCCCCCGTTCAAATAATTGATCCGTTGCTAGTAACCGCCAAAATAAATTTCAAGACCTGAAAAAGTTTCTGGAATAAGAGGATATCACTTATGATGCCCGGAAGTTGGTTAAATTCCTTTTTTTTTTTTCAATTATTATTGGGACAGTAGTTTCACTGTGTGCTATCCAGTATAGAATCGATCTTCTATCGAGTGAAATTACTAACGTGGAGGTGGGCTCGACAATTGAAATGATTTAGTCTGCTAATGTAGTGGTGGACTCGACAATTGAGACCTACAAATATAGGGTTAGTTACTTTTTTATTGGTTTATTTAGAAAATTTTATTGGTTTATTTTTGTAAATGGTGTCATAAACATACAAATTTTGTGCAGACTTCTTCTTTTGAAAACTAACGTACAGTTGCAAATGTTAACATTAGTTCCCGGGCCCGATAGCAAAAAAAAAAAAAAAAAAATTCAGAAGAAAATGAGAAATTAGAGTTGTACCTTTCTTTTTAATAGAAAATGAAGATGAAATTTTAACTAAAAAACTGATATGTCATCTTCAAGTAATAAAATCAGAAAATCGTTCAAGATTATAAATAAAGGCAAATGCAGATAAAACAATGTCAAGAAAATCCAAGTTTACTGTCCCATTAATTTATGGACCCTATTGGATGCATGCAAACGTCTTCGTATTCAAATCCGAAATATTTTGGGTTTTTCCTTTGGAAATTCAGTCATTACAAACCGGAGAACGGGAGACGTAACAATCGCTAATCCACATTCGTTTTCAATATTCATCGTTTGTCCACTAGCATTTTTCTGTCGGTGGGTAACCAAGCCACCATAGTGGATTTTCCTTGGTTCCCATTCTCTCTTAATTTCAGTTCATGCCTTGTGGATGATTTAGTGACTGCCAACCCCATTATAATTTCACCTTGTTTTGAGAGTTATTACTCAATTATAATCACACATTTTGAATTTTCATTAATTTTCTACCACTCATTTCATCTCATTATAAAATTCTCTTTATAATTTGGCTCCCATAATGAGAATCAAACACTATAGGAAAAAAAAAATAAATGATCTAAGCATCTACGATGGAGGTGTTAAATCAAGTTTTAGTGATAAGTGTTAATTAACAGGTACAAAATATAGTTAAATGGAAGTGTTAACAAAATTGTTCAAGGAGTCCTTTTAACAACACGTTAAAATTGTTGTTAGATATTTTAACAACAATTTTAAAAACTCATGTGGCGCTATTTTTACTTTTTTTTTTAAATTTAATTTCTGGTTGAACGAACTTTTGGGAATTATCACAACCACGACTAGCTATCATTTATTCTTGTGTTTAACCAATCCAAAATATCAATAATGTGTTTAACTAATGTGTTATCAATAATTAGATTTAACATGATGACATGTCACTTAACAATCTCTTAAGATCCACATTATTGCTTATGTAGTGAGATAATTTTACCAACTCCATCATATTATACTTTACAGGAAACTGGAAACAAAAAGTATGAAGATAAAAAGATAGTAAATATGAAGATGTTGGAAGCGTTTGATGAACCCGATAAAAATCACTCACAAATATATGATAGAAATTCAAGAGAAAAAAATTGTTCTCTAAAAACCCACAGTTTAATTAATTAGTTAATAAACTAGTAACAACACACTTCAATAAATAAACCACTTATATAATTAAAGAAACTTAAATAAACATAGAAAGTGATCATCATCCACGACAGAATTCTGGATGCATGCATGTAACTTATTCATTATACCATGATTTATTATTATAAGCCTAGACGAGGAAGGGAGCATATGAATTCTGTACTTTGACATCTTGTAGAGTGCGTTGCTGGCTTGCCGGCTGTTGGTTGATCTGTCTCCAGCCGCCACTCATGGAGGCGCTCCCATGATAGAAAGTAGCCGTTCAACGCCTTGACTAACACCCTCTAATGAAGTTTGGATCCCGGTAAGTTTGGCTTCCAGCCTTTGTACTCCATCTTCCAATCTTTGGATTCTGGCTTGGATATTATTAGAGTCAAAGATTGAAACAATCTCATTCTGGATCCTTTGTAGATCTGCGGTTGTTCCAATACGTCCAAGTCTATCTTGAAGGGTTTGATCAAGCTTTTCCATTAACTGCTTAACCTTGTGAATATTTTCCTGGTTCTCTGCTTTGACATCCAGAATTTCCTACATAAGGAGTTCTGATCTAGGATCCATACAAGATCCAAGTCTTTGCCACAAAAAGAGATTAGTCCAATTGTGCTGGAAGATACCCGTAACATCTACTTCCCCGCGGAAGTCAAACGGTGTAAACCTTCCGACGGTGAAAATGGGATATACTGTACTTCCTTCTGGAAATTGTGATAGGTTGAGCCTGTAGGTGTCTAAACCTATTTGTGGTACATCTGTCATATTTATATAATAAAAATAGACGCGCAGGATTCTTCAAACTTGAATCTTTAGCGTATTATTATTAGTGTTTCTGATTGCCAACTGATGCCTTCCTCGCTTTGTGCACTTCTCCTTTTAATAGAGGAAGCTCCGTGCCTAATAATGTAAGCGCTTACATCATTACATGCGTCATGACATTACATCTTTAATTATTCCATAGTACAACAGAGCTATGTGCTTACTATAAAGCCATTTAAAAATTTCAACAGAGCTAACACATTACATTATCATGTGCTTTTTAACACACAATATTGTGTTTAAATCGCAGTGTTTAAGAACTAATGTCCAATAAATATTGTTGAATTGCCCGTAAAAAATTAAATATCGTTGAAAATTTAACATTTAAGAGCAATTTTTCTCACACCCTTTTTCTTTCATTTATTTATTTTTTTAATTTAAATATTCTTATTCTTATTCTTATTTATTAATAACAATGCAAACTTAATAGTTATACATATGAATACCAAGAAATTGTGGTTCAAATTGTATTGCAATAATTTAGGAGGTCTCAAGTTCGAATCACACATATCCCTTCCCCTATATGGCTATATATTTATACCCTTGTAAAAAGAAATAAATAAGTAAAGAAAAATAAGAAGAAGAGAAATTATCTAAATTATCTAAATAAGGAGGTCTATATTTTTGGATGGATGAAAAAAAAATAGCGAATTACCTCTCTCTATTTTTATGTGTATATTTATAGGAGAGCTTAGCTCTTCCCTTATAGAGTGGAAACTGTCACGTGACTGCATGTGATTGGTGTTGCGAGATTATGACAGTTTCCATTCCGTAAGGGGAGAACTAAGCTCTCCATAGCCTGACCAATGACCAAAGCCAACTATTTGTCATTTTCTTTTGTTTAAATAGAATTATTCTTAGATATATAGCACATGAGAAAGAGGGAAAATGAAGGCACGTGCCCCTGAGCATGGTGCATGCACGTCCATTTTTTTTTTGGGTCAAGGCTAGTGTTTCAAGGTTTTTTCATTAATAAATAAAGAATCTCTTACGTCTTAATTGTGTGTTTCTTTTTTTCTTGTTTGTTGAATTGTGGTTTTTGTTTTTTCCACTGTGTGAAAATTGTGACTTTCTCCCAACACAGCATTGAATTAATAAAATAAATAAAAACATTATCTAATTCAAATTAACTTTATTTTCTTTATGACTTTCTGGTTCCCAGTCTTTTTATACGTGATATTATACAATTAAAAATAAACTTTTTTTTCTGATGTGATAGGTAAGCGATAAACCTTGTATTTTTCCTATGACTTCCATTCTAGGTCTCTTTATAAGTGAGAGATGCAACGAGCGGCAACTGGTATTCACATGAATGATGTTGACCTTCAAAATTGACTATGTACCGGTTAGCAAAATTTTTTAGTCAACCATGAATCACTTGTCATTCAATTTCCGTCTCTATAGTCAGAAATGATATAGTGCTAGACGTATAACACCTCTTTATTAATAGAGGTGTTGTGTACGTTGTTATTTGACTGATATAGTTTTGGATAGGGATAGAGGTAAGAATGAGAAAAATATTGTGTTTTAAGTTTTTTCTTCATTAATAAAGAATCTCTTCTGTGTTAATTTTGTGCTTTTTTTTCTTGTTGGTTCGATTGTGGGTTTTGTTTTTCCATTGTGTGAATGTATGTGGGAAAATTGTGATTATTTCCCAACACAGCATTGAATTAAAAAAAAAAAAAATAAACACATTATCTAACTCAAATTAACTTTATTTTCTTTATGACTTTCTGGTTCCAGGTCTTTTTTTATGTAATATATAATTAATAATAATTTTTTTTTTTGTGATTCTGGTTTCAAGTCTTTTTATAATTGTGATGTGATAGGCAAGGGAAAAACTTTGTATTTTTCCTATGATTTTTTTTTTGTATTTTTCCTATGACTTCCATTCCAGGTCTTTTTATAAGTGAGAGATGCAAGGAGTGACAATTAGTATTCACATGAATGGTGTTGACCTTCAAAATTAACTACCGTACCGTGATGCCACCGAGTGGGATAGTTGGCCGCGTCCTCAACCTATGTTGGAATAACTACCCTCAAACCCCATTATCTCTAGAAATGGACTCATGGAAACTACCCACTAAGCATGTAAAAAGAGTAAGCAACATTGTATATGTACCGATGAATTTATGCTTATGGGGTATATATATAGAGTTTTGTTATTATTATTCCTGGACAAAAAAGAATACATTAACTTTCTGTCACACTGAAGTGGGATTGGGGAGATTCCTGCCCATGCTTTTCAGGTCTTAAAGCTAAGAAAGCAAGAGGAGTCTCCAATTCACTTTATCTGGCTCGGTTTTGGGATCAATTAGTACCGTCCATGGGAAAGATATTGAAGCCATGTCTCGAACAAGAGGCCGTGGCAATAGTCGGGCCGCTCGTGCCTCTCTGGGAGACCCGGCTGCTCCTACCTCCATTACGCTGGAGTAGTCTGCTGAATTTTAGGCTTAAGTACAAAACCTTGTAAATTTGCTTCAGGCGAACTAGAACGTTCTGCCACCACTGCCACCAGCTGAGCCTTCCAGCCGCCGTAATGAACATGAACCGTCTTGTACCTATGAACAGTCTGCACATCAGTGGACTCTGTATCTAAAGATGTTCAAACGACCATGCTGACTCTAAATGACCTTTGAGGACTGCATCAACGCTTTAGTTAACTCGAAGGTAGATGATGCTATGTGCTCTTCCGATCTAGGAGAAGCGGTTAATAGTGACCAAGGCTGACCTGTTTGTTGAAGAGATCATGCAGTCTCCTCTCCCTGTGCATTTCAAGACGCCTTCAATCGAGAAGTATGATGAGACAATGGATCCCATTGACTATTTACACTCTTTTCAAGATTTGATGCGGTTGCATAGGTTTTCGGATGCCGTGGCATGTCAAGCTTTCACCATTACGTTAAGGAAAGAGGCCCTGACTGGCATGAGACACTTTCCCCCAGTTCGATCACTTCATTCTGTGACTTCACAATGAAGTTTGCCTCCTTCGCCAGCAGTACCATGCAAAAGAAAACAACTATTGGTTTGATGAAGGTTATCTAGGGAAAGAATGATTCACTATGCGATTACATTACCCGGTTCAATCGTGCAGCCCATGGGGTAAAGGACCTACAGATGTCCTCGGTGCTCATCGCTCTGGTGAATGGTCTGTGAAACCATGCCTTCTGGATATCTTTGTCAAAACGCACACTTGAGAGCATGACAGACTTATTGATTAGAAGTGAAAAGTACATTGACTGTGAAGAGACGATGGGGGTCACTAGATCCCTTTGTGATAAAATTTTGACGGAAATGAGTAAGCATCGGACTGATTTCAATAATCACAAGCTTAAATATCACAAGAAAAATGATGATTTAAAGGCATAGTTCCAGTAGGATGTTTATGCTAGTATTCGATTTATTTCAGGATCTTAGCCACGTAAAGTCTCTTTATTTGTTGATGAAATGAACATGATTGGGGCAGTGAATGATGAGAGTGCTACCTAGCGAGCTTCACAATCCGTTCATCGATCAGATGAGTCTGCTAGAGTTGTTCACTTTTTAAGTTGACAGTTCGTTCATTCCGCGAACACTTCATTTTGACGATTCGTTTGTTACTTGAACACCTCAGTGATTAATGGTTTGTTAACTACGTGAACGCGTCTTGTTCTTGATGGATCACTCAGTTAAAGTGCTTCAAGGAGTTGGCGTTTGAAAGCCAATAGCTACTTCAAGTTGATAGTTCGTTTACTCTGTGAATGCATCAGGTTGATGGTCTGTTTGTTACATGAACACGTCTTGTCCTTGATGGATCGCTCAAAGCACATCAAGGAGTTAGTGTTTAAAAAACAACAGTTGTTTCAAGTTGATGGTTCGTTCACTCTCTAAAAGCATCAAGATGACAGTTT
>CAVNYN010273069.1:0-22117 GCA_963692815.1 Nyctanthes arbor-tristis | reverse complement strand
CCTTTTAGAGTTAGAAATACTGCGATCGAGTTGCAGTGAAGCGAAGGAAGACGACGAGATTAAGGCGCACCACTCCTTACATACGGACTTGAATCTGAGTAGGGATTTCACCGGAAGTCTTGCGAGAATATCGATCATAAGGTCTACCGGAAGGTTAACATTAACGTTCATCGGACTCAAACGCTGCTTCTTGCGAGCCATCTCTCTCTCTCTCTCTCTCTCTCTCTCTCTCGTCTCAGATTATTAAAGAGAAAACAAGGAACAGTGAGGAAAAGGTTAGCCGCGTGATATATATATAGAGAGAGATAGTCGGCCAGTCCCAGTTTTGGGCTGAGACAAAAGGGGTCTCCGTGTTGGGCCCAAGACTACCGGCCCGTTTTTTAATTACATGCCCACTCGTGAAACGACAGCCTGTGCTGTAAAATTCCCAAATTATTATCCATAATTATCAAAAGAGGAAATTGCAATTTTCCAAAAACAAATAATAATGAGGAAATTGCAAGATCTGATGACATTTATATTATCTTATCATATCTTATCTTTTATAAATATATATATATATTAAAGTAGAATAGTAGTAATATGCAAGTTTTCCCGTCAAAACCACTATCCTACTTTTATATGTTTCTTAGATCGGAAGAGCACATTTTATTATAATAATAATACTTATTCATTCTATATAGAAAAAAATAATACTTATCCATTTGTTACATTTTTATCATTTTATTTTATAATGATATATAAAAATCTATGTTTTTATTCTATATATAATATGATATTTGTTATCTATTAATATTTGGTATACATATTCTATTAGTTTTTAGACTATTTTCAAAGATTTAATATTTATTTAAAATTCTAATAATTGATAGATAAATTTCAAGAATTAGGTTATCGTGACTTCGTTTTACTTCGATTAAGTGCCTACTTGTGAGATTGATGATATAATAATAAAGTAAAATTAAATCATATTCAACACTTTTATTTTAATTCAATACGATAAATCACACGTCATAAAACCCAAAGCAATATATTTAGTACGTTACTTATTTTATTAATTTTTTCTGGAAACCTATAATTGGTAAAAATTTAACGTGATGGAATACAATAGTAATAATGTTTGATGATAATGATTTAGGACAAAAATACAAAATTCTTTTAATTCCTTTTAGAATGAAAAGTGGTTAAAAATTAATATTTTGGGTAAATAGTAAATTATATAGAATTTATCATTTGTTGTAATATTGCTTCTCTTTGGTCATTTGTAATAAAAGACTGTGTACTTTAGATTTTTTAGAGTAGATTTGGTGAATAATGATGAGAAAATATGAAAAATAATTTTTCTAAGAATATATGGTGGAGAATGAATATGGAAAATAATTCATTCTAATAAATGAATATCATCCATACCTTATTGACTAAGGATATGGATGTAGAGTAATTCTGGAGCTGTATCAATTTTATATCCGCTCTTTTCCATAGTTTTTTAGTTTCTATACTCAATATGAAATTAATTTTGTAAAAATTGCTCATTCTTATTTGTATTACTTAAGAATATTGTTCTAAAACTGATAATTTAACTAGCTTTGTGCAAAGGAAAAATGTTGTTCATTTCAATTTTATTCTATTTATGTATATTAGTAGCATATATATATGAGGAAGTAGTATATAATAAAATTATTATTATCTAGTTTTTCAAATTACTACAGATTTATTTTTACTAATTATTCTATTTTATGCAACGCACGAGTATATAACTAGTCATGTGTAAAAATAGATTATCAAGTTGAGTAAAAAAATAATTATAATAAGCATATAAATTTAATTACTATAAATAAATTGTTATTCTTCACACTATTATTATTAACAATTAGATTTTTATCAATCGTGCATTGCACAGATATATAGTTATAGTATAGGTTCATGTCAAAATTAGCGTGTAAGTGCACTTTTTAGATATTATATCATAAATAAAATACAATATATCAGTTATATTATATAAAATTACGAATTGATGTACGGATTACAAATCACCACTGGATATTTGCAATGAGTATTGAACATAAATTTAGTTGTATAACTGAGTCCATAATTCTGGTCTCTTCTAAACACGTCGTGCAAATTCATGCGTCCAACTTATATCAACTTCTAATAACTAACAATTAAATGATCAAATCACAATCAACTATTGCAACTATGAGTCTAACCTTTCATCCGTACGTTACATTAGAATACTAATTTCAAAAAAATTCAATAATATTGAACAGATACGTGTCATCGGATTTACATAACAAAATTAGTAGATATATAGTTTTGTTCTAGTATTTGACACGTTAAGTTAATGCTTTATTAATAATACACTAACAATTGCCCACTTATGTACTCAATTAATAGTTTACTATATTTTAATTTTAAATAATCTAACTTATTTAATATAATTAGTTAACAGTCTAATAAGACGTATCGGACATGTACACACCCGTATTCGATCGATACATGTTTAAATAAAAATTTTCATACACATACGAAAATATCCTCGTGACACACCCCTTTAACTGGATTATATCTCTGTTCTCCACATACCCTTTTAACTTGGTGATACTTCATTTTATTTTACACAAGTACCAATAATACGATGTTACTATTTTAGTCTAGCAAATTACAAATATAACCATTAAAAAATAGTGTATTTTATAATAACAACCGTTACATGCGTAATAATTAAAATGATAAATAAAATATCAATATGACAAAGTTTTTAATCCAAAGTTGATCTATTGAGAACATCTCTAATGCAAAGTTAAGGTGGAATGTCTTAGGTGACGAGAGAGAAAATAATTAAACACAAAATGCATATAACCATGAGCGAGCAAGTGTAAAATTGATACAGCATAGTTATGGCTCAAAATGCTTCTGTGGATGACAGTGGAAAGCGATCTTAAAGGCTGCGCAATAAGGTATAATTGGAGATTTAAAACTCTAATACGAAACATAGGAAAATTTTGTTTTATCAGAAAAGAACTCGGTAGCCCTTGTCTACAATTAATTCTCGGAAAATATATAGCTAATATGTATACTCCTGTTATGTGGAATTCATTGTTTTTCTAGTCATTTTTCGTATCCTTCGCTGCTAATTCCTATCAGTGACCAATTAGTTATAACACCCAGGATGGTAATCAAATAATGTATATTTGAAAAAGAGTCAGTAATACCTGAGCAATTATGTGTAACACTCCACAAAAATTTAAAATAAAAGACATATGTTATTTTTGTAATTTATGGAGAATGCTAGTTTTGCCAAATTTTTAGGACATTGTCATTTTTAAAAATAATTGGTTGCTATTTTACGATGTATCTAAGACACATGGCATTTTTGTAAATAAAAAAGTGAAAAATTTGCCAAGTGTCTAAGACACTTGGTAGTCTTGCAATTAGTGGAATTCATATGTTATTTCAATTTGATTAATTCCTAACTTCTATAAAAAAGGCAAAGCTTTCTTCAAACATCCACCACGGGCCCTCTATCTCCCAATAAATATATGAATCGCTTCCTTTGGTAATATAATTGATTGTTTAAAAGATAATTTGGGCATAGGAGAATTGAAAAGAGAAAAGAGGAGTTAACCTTTGAGGAAATCAAATTAAAAAAGTGAGTAACACGTGTCTTGGCTCTTCCTCTTCGAATCTTGTGCCTTCTTTAATTCTCTTCGGTATTCGTTAGTACGTAATTGCTTCCTATGCTACTATTGTATTGCTTTGACATTTGATATCTAAGTGTGCACATTTGTTATTGGATAAACCCTTATTATTGCTCTTGGGTCTCGCTAGGGACGCTATCTACCCGTGTGTGAATTGTATCTGTATTGCTTTGTGGTACTATAGTCTTGCTGTATGGTCTTGGCCATTTGTACATTTGTATCGTATGGCTTCCGGGTAGAGGCGAACTAGTGATGTGTCTGAAGTTTGTATCTTTGTCATCTGTTGATCTTTCTTGCATTGTTTTGTGTTGGTCGATGCATGTTGTTATTCACTGAGTACTCTGTACTCACCCTCTATCTTCCACAATCTTGTAGGTATTGAATCTAAAGCTATGTGGCCGGATCATCCCAAAGGTGGAGAAGATATATGTATGTGATCGAGGTTTCGGTGTGTGCAACTGAGGTTTCGTTGTGGGTAGCCCACAGTATATTTAATTCTCAGAGTGTGCAACTAAAGCGTCTCAATATTTTTGAATCGTATTTGGAAGGTCTCACCCTCGATTTTGGACTTGTCATGCTTCCACTATTGTATAAAAAAATTGGGGCGTGACATTCTGTCCCTAATTTCTTTCGCTGTTTTTCTAATTAGAAATTTAACGGTTCGTCTCAAAAATAAATGTGGATTCATTCAATTTGTCTGTGACCTTTACCATCATTCTATACCTGGCCAACTGGATTTTGACCCCCTAGTTTACACAAACTGCACTCGTATCTGTTGGGTAGGCTCTGTAGCTTAGTCTGGCATTGTTTGCAGCTTATTGATACAGCAGCTGTAATTCGGGCAACAACGCAATAATGTCTAGTCTGTGAGATCAGTAAAATGTTAGTATAGTCATGGCCTTTGTTATTATTTAGTGTGTGCATTTGAGTTGGTTTAAGTGAAAATCTTTTGACAATTCATGAGTTCATTTGGAAAGAGGACTTGAACGGCATCTATTACATCAACCATAGTTCTGTTAGTCGATGGTGATGAAGGAGCTTGTGTTTGAAAGGACCCTTTGTCATCCAACATCCTTAGATACAAATTGTGGACGTGTTAGAAAAAAATAGATAAAATATAAATATCAGTAAATGAAAAATTGGAATAGGTACTTTCTCCTAAATTCTTTAATCTCTGGTAGCTTGCATGCATAAATTTTTGTTGCTTGGCATCCGCTAGCAAGCTCAATTTGACCATTAAAAACCTTCACACAACATAGTTGAACTAATGGTTTCTTCATGGCTCATTCAATAAGTTTTAGCATCTCTTCAGCATATTCTCTCCATAGTATACACGTCACTGAATTTTTCCTACAGAAAAAATAAATTAGATTTCAAAGTTGAACTATGAGCACTGAAAATTGTTAAATGAAGATTAAGGTTGTACTCATGGTCATGCACAGTCACATCGATATGTTTCAAAATAGTTTTGTCGGTTGGCCTTGGGTGCTACAACTCTTTTTTTAATGTGATCCGCCCTATCACATCTAAACACAGAAATTATTGTGTAAGAATGCATAAAACATTTTACACATTATGAACTTTTTTATCCTTACCACAATGACCTTCAGCAAAAACATCTCCGATTGACTGAATATTATGTTATGGGTTTTCTTGAAAAAAATACTCCTTGGAAATGATTTTTCCGCGGCCCGAAAAATAGTGGTAGTTTGTGTGAAGTATAGGTGATATACATGATTTGTCAAGCGATACTTGCTGAAATTATCTCTTACAAAGCAATTAGTAAAATAGTATAGAACTTGTTCACGTAGTTTACTGCCGTACTGTTGGATTCGAGTTAGTCTGATTGTTGTCTGTATTTTGTCGCCCTATAGTTCAAGGGAAATTAGTAATAATAAACAATAATAATAAACCAAAAAAAAAAAAGTGGTGGCTTGTTAACGAACTTACTGTTTCATCTAAAACAGACAGCTCCAAAGATTGTGGCTTGTTAACATCTCCGTCAGTAGGAACTATATATTTGCGGGCTACACATACTTTATCAATCCAGTTTGATCGATTCTTCTTCAGATTATGAAGCAATATTGTTTGAAGTCCTTTTGCTGCCATAATTGAGATGATCGTAACTCTTAGAGAAAGCTAAAGCTGTAAATTCTGATTGTATTTTTTAGGCTCTATTTTTTGTAAAGAACGTGTAGATTTATGCACTGATTGTATCTATACCTTGTTTGGGGAACATTTTTTAAATGGGGATGGTTTTTAAAGAAAATGAAAACTGCTTATTAAAGAAGAACGTGTAGACTGCTGTAGTATTTAATGAAAATTGCCCAGCAAAGAAGAACGTGTAGATTGATGTATATTTAATAGAAACCGCCCGTTAAAAAAAATGCCTTAACTTCTATAGGATTTTTAATTAATTAAAACTGCCCATTAAGAAAAATTTACAATTAATTATTTAATAAAAAATAGAAAGGCCGGAATTGTAGTGGGCTTAAAAAAACAGTTGTTACATGATTGGTAGGGAAGTAAATAAATAAATATATAAAATGGCTCGGATTCCAGAATCTTTTTGGGGAGGGGGGAAATGGATTCCGGAATCTCAATTCCTTTTCTATATAACTAGTTCAACAGTCATTCATTGCACAGGAAGACTTATTTTAAAATTCTAAAACAAATGAGTAAAAATATAATGAAACTTAAATTTACAAATATTTAACGACGAAAAACAATACGATGTACAGTTAACTGTAATTTAGAGATGAAGGATGTTCCAATACACTAACCAACTTAATAAGACTTGTTTGAAACAATCTAAAATAATGCACATTAAATTCAAGCATAAGAGCATAAAAAATCCCTAGATGAAAAATAAACAATAAAAAAATCGCTGGATGAAATAAAAATAGTCACAAAATATGATTGTTTGGCACTTAAATTAGAATTAGAATAAAATAATGCACATTAAATTCAAGCATAGGAGCTCAATAATAAACACCCTCTAAAAAATAGCAAATGCGATCCTGGTAATTATATTATAAGGTCATTAAATTCACGCATATCATCGCATAGGCAATGACACATCTAACTTGTTTGACAAATTAAATTTGTGCATGTTAGTGGTAAATCATCAAAATCATCAACATCAGACACTCAACAACGATGAGGAAGTGATCAATTTCGTTTGAGTTCCATGATAATCTATAAATTTTGCGAAAATCTTTTAACTATTTTTGAAACAAATATGGAAATTGCAGAGCCAAAATAAGTAAATGAAAATCATTATTTAAACTCCTATTTAATAATATGATAGATGTATATTATATTAAGTAAGCACGGGAAGTCTTAATATATCGACAAAAAACATAAACCACTTTTTACATTGCTAAATTCAAATGATTAAATTTTTTTATTTAATATCGATTATATCTCAATCTATCATAAGACATTAAATGGCTTTTACTCTCAAAATATGGAGAAGAGGAGATCAATTGTTAATTGATTTCAGTTTTACTTTATAAATTTCTTAAAAAAATTTCAACTAAAAATTTAAATGAAATGTGGAAACTGGGGAGCAAAACAAAGCAAATAAAAATATGGATTTTAAAAATAGAAGACTTCGTGTTTTGTTCTATCACTCTCAAGTCCCAACTCTCAAGTATTGATAAATCTGCAAAGAAAAAAATGCCCAATTTTGGTGCAAGAAAGTGTATGACTTGGTAAGAAGAGAGAAGAGGAAAGGAAATGATCACAGCATGCAAAGAAAACATAAGAGAATTATAAAACTTTTGGTTTTGATTAGTTTCACAAGGATTCAAATAAGGAAAAGATGTTAAGTCTTACATTAGTTAACGAATCAATAAGGAAAGAAAGAATGTGATTTATTTACATAAGAACTTGATTTCCGGAATAAAAATAATCAAAGAGATACAATCAAATAAGGAAAAATGAAGAAATCAATATTGTCGGAAATAAAACTTTCACTGCAAATTATTACCCACGAGCATTACCGCAGAGTAAATGGGCCGGAAAAACCAAAAGACACTTAACTGCCTTTATATAATAATAATAATAATAATAATAATAATAATAATAATAATAAAATGTGTAGAAAAATTAAATTAATGAAGTTAATGGAGATATATAGTCACCTTTACTGTTCTAGAGTAGACATTAAATTCAATTAATTAATGAGATGATTCTTGAATTTCTTTCTTTTTACTTATTTATTTATTTTTTCGGGTTATTTAAAATGATATGTATGTGGTGCGGGAATAATATTCTTTTTTGAATGTTCATTAATTTTCAAAGCAAAGAAGCCGTCAAAATATATTGCAAAGATGCAAGTTGGGTGGTGGCTATTATACATGTTCACATTAGCGTTTCTACTAAACTAGTATATCTCCTGTGTGATGCACAGGAAACAATGACGAGTTAAAGAAATAATGGTCGAGTAGTAAATTGTTCTAATAATCAAATACAATTATATCATCATCATGTAATAATCTTAACTGATTAAGTGTCTTTGCACTATATAACATATTTATATATTTCAAGTGAATTATATTTTCACTTGATTATTTCGTGTAGACTTTATGCTAAGTTTGCAAAATCTTTATATTAACCATGTTATGTCATCATCATGTAATAATTTTAACTGACTAAGTGTGTTTGCACTATATAGTAAATTTGTGTATTACAAGTGAATCATATTTTCGCTGGTTATTTCTTGTAGACTTTATACTGAATTTGCTAAATCTCTATATGAACCATGTTCTACTTTTACAAAGTGAATTAGTTATTATTTATTATGTAGAAAGATATCTATTTTCGTATAAAAAGAAAAATTTCTACACATTTCCCGCACCCCCACTTGGCCACAATACTAGATAAACGCAGTCATTCTTCAGTGTTGATTCAAGCCTGCCGGGAACACAAAAGTATAGATCTTTCTTAACGATGTAAGGTATAAGACTCCAACTAATTTGAAAGATATTGTATCGATCCTTGTTCATACAGTTATAGTGAGTTACAATTTTCTTAAAAAAATAAAATACAATAAAATAACAAAATGTGTAGAAAAATTGTATCCTTTTGCAAGGATAGAGAGATTTCAGCCAGGATAACTTTAGGAAAAGCAAATGACTCAAACACATATCATTCCATGATTGTTTCTTGATCATATCTTGATCAAAAACTTGGAACTTTCACGGTGGAACTTAGTGGTTCAAAAAATGAAAACAAAAAAATGCAATATATAAAGCTAATATCCATTGTAAATTCCAAAACACCAAACATAAAATTTCTATTTCTGAAATTTTACTAATAACATTAATACCTTTAATAACTTGGAGATAACGTGCGGCTGTGTTGGAGAAAAGATAATATAAAGAAGCCAAAGAGGAAATTAGCATCTGTTAATCATAATAAGAAACAAAGTAGTTAAGAGCTTATAAAAGAGGTTTCCTATTTCCAAAAGAAAAAACATGTTAAACATGCCCTACCTTTTCATGCCTTGTTACTAATTTTAGTGTTGCTTCAAATGATTCCGATGTCATTGCACAAAATTGTCGTTGAAATTGCAAGTCTGTGAAAACTAAAAATGTAGAATGTAGCCAGTAAAATGGAACGAATTGTCCAAATGTGTATTATATACTTAAATGTAGAAAGAGTGGAAGTAGTTATTTTCATTTAGTGGGCATCAAAATGTAGAATGTAGCTAGCAAAATAGAACGAATTGTCCAAGTGTGTAATTATATACTTAAACGTAAAAAGAGTGGAAGTAGTTATTTTCATTTAGTAGGCAACTTATGGAATAATAGAGTAATTTAATAAATTAAATTAGAAAAATCATTTCACTGTGTAAGCAAATAATTGAAAGGGTCAAAGTTGAAGATATGAGTAGTTACTAAAACTTATATAATCTAAAAGAGAAATCTGAAAAAAATATAAAACTAAAAAATATCTACAACTGCTAAATACAAGTGAAAAGTAGGTGGTTACTACTATTATATTATTAAAAAATAATAAATTGGAAGGAAAAATAAAACTAAAAATGCAACAAACTCCAATATCTTTTTAGACGGGAAAAAGACACTGAAATCACTGTTATTTTTCTAATGTAATAATATATAGATATATATACTCCATCGTCTCCGTCTGGAGTTGGCAAAACGGCTCGATGAGCTGAGCTCCAACTCTAACTCCATCTTTTCTAACTAGTTACTAGTCCATTTTATTTTATATATTTATTTATTTATTTATTTATTTACACCTATCATCTATGAGCCAAGCATTTTTTTTATTTTTTATTTTGTTGTTGTTGGTGTTGGGTGCGCCGGGGGCGGTTGTTGAAGGGAGATATTTTACAATTTAGGAGTAACATAGACTTTTATGTCGAAAATTGCTATTCGAGTAATAGGTGAAATGAAATGTCATTTTTGTTATAAAAAGTTTGTCATACCATTCTTGCAATAAAATATGAAAATAAAATCTTATTTTGCTTAATATTCTGCTGATTTTGATCAAATATCGAATAATGCTATTTATCTACACTAGAGCCCAGTCTTCAGTCCAGTTAGCATTTTCTCATTGAATAATGAATGGATTCTACATTTATTATTATGTAAGTATGTTTATTTTTGTTGTTTCAAATTAATTTTGCTTGTTCAAGTAATTAATTTTACCAAACTAATGTTATTTATTATTATTATCATTATTTTTGTAACACAGGACATCCAGGAGCTAGTGGTCACAAGCGTAGAACAGCTCCGCAGCCAAAAAGATGTGATTGAGGGGAGAAAGATGACAGGGTGATGAGTACATAATTAGTTTATATTGTCATTTAATTTGCAGGATGGACGTCAAATGGCGCAACCAAGACCCCCTATCTTCTCTTGTGAAAGAAAAAAAAAAAAAATCTAAGGAGAAGAGACGCCTTGAGGATTTACTTTCCTCAAACTGAATAATTGTACTCACGTTGGCTTAAAGTTTTTGTGATAGTGGACTCTTTCAAGGTTGATTTTAAATAATCTTAAATTTCGCCGGTCTCTTATGAGATTTATTGTGAGATGGTTATTGTTGAAAGATAAATGCTCATATATATCAAATGTCGATAAACACAGAAAGAACAAAAAACAAGCAAAGAAAACTTGAATCGAACAACTTTTATTAATGAATGAATTTCCAAAGGACAAACCCAAAAATATTTAACTATACGTTTGCAAACCAATCCTATTTAAATAAAAAAAAATATTGATCAAACTAATCACATTTAAATATTTTATAAGACCGAAATATACTGCACAAATCTCTAACATTCAACTCTAGTTCTCTCTTACTTCTCATTAATCAGTGTTTGCAAACGGACACTATTACAGATTCAGCTGGGATTTGAATACGTGGGAAGACTTTTGCCTGCATCCAGTGGGGTCTATAAATTGATTATGGACAATAATAGACATGGATTTTCTTAACATTGTTTAATATACATTTCCCTTTGGTTATAACTAGTATTTGCTTTCGTGCATTGCACAGTTAATTTTTATTGACAAAGTTTAACGTAGAGAAATTAAATAACATAAGAGCAAAATAATGAACAAATTACCATTTTAAAATAAGAAAAATAAATATTTTGTTAATATTATTAAAATTTTGGAAAGCCTCATTATACACAACATTCGTCGTTTCATTAATTGACTTCTCATCCTTAATTCCTTATTACATATAAATACTTCAGATCGGCTTAATTCATAACTCTAGATACTCATACGTAGAACTACTCATGATTGAATATTGACTTTTTAAAGTGTATTCGAAACTTTTACTAGTAGTCATAACAACAAACAATTAAAGTCTATAAATTAACCTTGACTCTCATTAGTAGTCATAATAATCTAAAACAAATTCAACGTGTCTTGAAATTACTTCTCCCATAGGTGACTTCTGATGTGGTAGGGGATATTTAGTAACAACATTTCCAATAAAGTTTAATAAAAACATAAAAATAAAAAAAATGTAATTAGAAACACATAGCTTGCATACATAAAAAATAAAAATACATGATCATACCAAATAAACCAGGAGCACAAGAAGAAGATATATTTTGAATTTTAGAAACTGTTTTGAAACTAAAAACGGATAATAGGAATAACCTATCACCAACTGCAATTATGTTAGTGCTTGTCATAAACTAGAGACGATAAACATGAGAAGTTATTCCAACTTTTCCACTGTTGTGAGTCACCAACAAATTTGAGATGTAGCAAATTATGTTTTCTTGAATTTGTTCGTTATACTTTGAAATATGTGGGGGATTAACGGTTGCTTGAATTCTATATCTCTGTGACAAAGGAGTACTAGAACTTATATTAAATCATAAAATTATGTGTAGAAGAAGAAGGGTAATTTACACATAACGTGTAACTTATTGCTTTTGCTCCCATGATTTTGCTCACTGTCGGAAATGGAAGCAAGCATAGGGAGGACGACTACAACCAACAAAAGTCCTTTTTTGTTGCCATTTCCAGCAACCAAAGTACTATCAAAAATGACAAGAAGCAGAGAGGAACCCCCAGGCTACCGAAAATGGCAGCAGGAGGTATTCTCCCCCTCTGTGCTTGCTGTTGGAAATGGTGGCAAGCGCAGGAGTTTTCCGGCAGCAAGGCAGGACAGCCCACCTCTTTATTATTTTTATGTTTTTTATTATTTTAAAATAAAATACTAATTTTTTGTATTTTACCTAAAATACCTCTAAATGCAACAGATGAATTTGACGATTTCTGTTACGAGGGACTAAACTGGAGATTTCTTCAAAGGTTGAGAACTCACAGAAGGAAAATTAAAGGTTTGGGACGTTAGATGTAAATTGCCCAAGAAGAAATTATAAGAAATAAATTCAAAAAGTAACCTCCAAATTGACAAGTAGCATTTTCAAACTTCGAGCAACTTTTTCATCAACTTTTGTCGGAACAATAAACTTTCTTGCAACTCGAAATTTAATAATCCAATTCGACTTGCTCTTATTTAAGTCCTGAAGCTCGGTGACAACCATTTTGGCTTTTGAAACTATTGTAGACCAATATGTTCTATAGAAAAAGGAATTAACCACAACATAATGAATTTTAGTTTTAAATTGTAATTATATATAGACAATAGCACTTGGCGGTTAACAGAGTAGTAGACGATTACTTTAACCAATATTAAAATGCTTACAGGTAATTAAAGTTAAAAAAAAAAGAAATGAAAAAAAATATTCAAGTTGTGGTATATAAACAACAGTACTGAGTTTTAAAAAAATGGATAATGGGCTGTTATTAATAGTATGCGGTTACATATATTAGTGGACCAGTTTAAACAATACTGTTTTGGAAAAAATAGTTCTATAATACTTACCATTATACAAGAAATTAAAGTAAAACAAAACATAAAATTAAAAAAAAAATCTCTTAAACTGGAATCTAAAACCAAATTGAATATTTTCCAATTGACGATTTAATTTTACTTCTACTTTTATTACTAAATAGATTTTGAACTATTTTCTGATTTTATTACTTGAAGATGACTCATCAGTTTTTTGTGATTTTTATATATAAGTTATTACATTTTTAATAATAAATTGAAAAAATATTCGCAATTGCAACTATTTTGGTCTTGAAAGTAGTTATTGGAAACAAATTATAAAAATATTTATTACACTCTCAATTGTAATTTGTTACACTGATCGTATTTTTTCAAATAAAATGACTCAACATTTGTAATTTGTCAATTAAAAATTAAAATAAGTATTTTTCTAATTACAAAGGTCAATGAGTGTGTATTAGCCAATTTCCACTTTTATGTATGTGTTCGTCAACTACATTTTCAACGCCTTTGTTTTCTATTGAAAAGAAACGTACAACTCTAATTTCTTATTTTCTGCCGAATTTCCTTTTTTTTTTTCTTTGGTTATTATTTATCGGGTGCGAGAACTAACGTTAACATTCTTTGCAACTGTTCGTTAATTTTCAAAACAAGTAGCCTGCACAAAATTTGCACGTTTCATACTGACTTTGTGAAGAAGCACGTCATATTTTG
The DNA here is from genome assembly GCA_963692815.1 of Nyctanthes arbor-tristis. Classification (NCBI taxonomy): domain Eukaryota; kingdom Viridiplantae; phylum Streptophyta; class Magnoliopsida; order Lamiales; family Oleaceae; genus Nyctanthes; species Nyctanthes arbor-tristis. Next base: position 8,348 of record CAVNYN010273069.1, on the reverse strand, counting down.
ATTTGTCGGCAACAATTACAAACTCACAAAATACCATTTGTAGGACGAACATCTACAGGCACTCTTACCTGTACTTCGGCCAAGGTCACGCCACGTTCTTTTTCCCTGTATATGTTTGGACAAGAATGTTGAAGAGAACAAAAAAAAAAAAAAATGCGTGCATATTTTTCGTAACTTGTGCATTACAAGAGAATAAGCGCAACTGTGACATTTTTTTTTTTTACTGCAACATACCATAAAAGGCTAAAGAGCAAAGAATATTTTGCTCAGAGTGAATAATTGTACGCTGCTACGAACAAGTGAGACTCTTTGAAGTCTGTTTGCAATGATTCATACGGGAATGTCTAACTTTTGACATCTTTGTTTATTAGAATCATCTCTCTGGGTTTTAATTAGTTGACTTTTAGTTCATGTTTACGAGGTTTTCTCTCATTTTTAGTTGAGAACGTTTTGTCTGCTCCTGAATTGAGTGTAGTATTCACTTTACTGTTAAAACAAACATTCAACATAATGATTTTGTTAAAACCTCTAGCCTCTAAACATTTTTCAGAACCACAATGGTACTACGTAAAATGTGGGGGACGAAAAGTTCATTTCCCGAATCAAAAAGCTAGATTTTCTATGACAAATTTTTCTCCCGGGTTCGGAGACAAATCTGTCCATGCGTCCGCATGGGCTCTCAATGTGCGGTCACACCGTGCGGCACAGTATGCCCAGCCGCACAATGCACAACCAAGTCCGTGCGGCAGGGTGTGGCCGCACATTGAGGTCCATGTGCGCACGGTACATGGACAGATTTGTCGCAAAACTCCAGAGACAGATCCGTCTTCTTAGAAGGACCCATCAAAAAGCACCTACAACAATGGTTCTTTATCACAAGCATATGCTGCTCACAGAATGTTATTATAAATTTGAATATAAATAATCCATAAAAGATTGTAATAATCCAAACATTTGACGGAATTACATGATCCAGATCGTCTACAAACCAGTTACAAACACCCTAACTATATAAATTGGAGGCTACTGATACATGGATTCCTCACAAAATATTTGAAGTTTAAACATTAACAGCAAGAGGTATATCCATATACCGAAAAGCATAACTCGAAACATGACATGGCTCATTAGCAACTAATAGTTCAAGCTGTACCTTTGAATTTGGCATCGTATTCATATGTTTGCTGCAAAAATACAAAAAAATCTGAGTCATACACTATAAGTCATGAAAACAGAGAATCAGTATCACATAGATATGGTAAAAATTGCTATTAAATACTAACTCAACAAATACACGCCATTTTAACAAGAGGTATTTTTCATCTACATGAATCAAGGAGAGATCATTTGGCTTTCAAACAATCAGAAACTGTACACCACTTAAACTGCAGGGAGAAATGGGAGGAGACGATTGCAATTTTTCTTGCTCTAGGAAGGAAAGGGATGGCACAATACCGCAATAAAGAAAAAAAATCGTTTCCAGACCAAAACTCTTATTTCTTTACGTTTTAAAATTTTAAACCATATCCAAAACAAGCAAGGATGCAGCAAAAATGTTGATACTTTAATTCCCGCCAACCCTGTCCAACCTCCTGATATCCTCAATAGACCAGAATACAGGGAGAAACTGTCAATGTCCCTAGCTCTAGGATCTTCTTCAGGGGGAAAGGGGGCTGAGTATAAGTTACAAATATATTACCAAGAATATGGCTGAGATCAATCTACGTGCAAACCATCTTTTATGCATGGCCTGTTGAGCACGTGTTGCTGCTTCCACACTTTCAAACCTCAAGTATACATATCCAGCACTATTCCTGTAATTCAGAATAATATTATTAGAAAACGCGTGTGCTCATCAAGTGGATTGTGAGAATCAAAATCCATATTTTGTTTTTATTCTATCATGGCTGGTAAGTACAAATGATTTTATTTCAAGTACAGGCATAAAGTAGAAATACCATAAAAAGAATGGGATTTTTGTTCATTTCTCTCAAGTAGATTGAAGGAACTAACTATACCTAGGTACCCATGTATTCAAAATTTACCACCCCCATGCAAAATCAAGATTAAGATAAACATAAAAAAACTCACTTGTCCACGGATATGTGTTTCACCCGCCCATACTTAGAACATTCTTCATGCACATCGTCTCTGATGTCCAGATCAAACTCTGGATCCGTCTGTTGCATCATATTTAAAAATAATAAAGGGAAACTCATAAAACTAAACTCAACCAACTATAAGCAACTCCCGCCAAAAAAAGTCTGTAAACTAGCACCAAAGGATAAATAACACTAACCTCAGTGGCTGGATCAAACATGTTCTTCAACAGTAAACACTCGCTGGGGTTCCCAATAGGTTCTGGGGCCATAGAAACAACCTGGGGCGTAAGAACAGGAGTAGGAAGCGCTGTGGCAGGATTAAGGGGCAAGCTTATTCCTGGTTGTAAGGGAGCTGTTCCATTGAGTCCAGTCACCGCAAGCGGCCCTGCAACACTGCAAAACAGAAAGGACAAACAAGCCTCAGTTGAGAGTCAACAAGGGAACTAGTAAAATTTTAATCTCATGTACAAACCTTGAAGCTATACCACTGCGATCCAGCTTCTGCATGAGCAAAGCTCTTGACTGAGCATTTAAAGCCTGAGCACAACATAAAACCATGATATAGAAAGCATCATGACCAGCAAACAGAAAAAGCAGCACTGAGAATGAATGTCTGGCCCTAAGTTTTCTGGGTTTTGGTATCTATTTCTGGTATTTCAGTTTAAAGCAGAGAAAACTGAGACAAAAAAATCAAGCTCACATCACCCCGACCTTCAGCTGTGAGGAAGTTAACCTTACAACATGACTTTTCCAGACTGTTTCCAGATCATTCATGCCGAAAAATCATTATATGCATAAATATTTCCCACCACTAAATTTGAAAAATACCAATTTTAAAGAATAAATAAATAAAAACGAAAAAATAAAACTGGTCACTAAACCAGAATTATTTTTTAAAATATTTTTAGCTTCAAAAATGATTATTTATTAGTCATTAAAATTTAACCTGTATTTTATTTAAGTGAATTATTTTGTTAGTTACCATCGTGTGAATTTTACACCAGCAAGTAGTCTTCATCTGCGACAGTTATACTGTACACCACATACATACATCGAATGAAAATGCAATGCAAGTGCTCAGTGGGCATCTTCTGCTAATCTTAACCATACAAGCCAAGCAGATATTATCACACGAAAAAATATCTCTAACATCTGCAATTTTGTTACAGCACTTTCATAACTGAATAAAGACTCCAATGATCACAGTTGACCGACACCAGAATTCAACTAAGAAAATTCAACTCACCAAACCACCTCCTTCATCATCATCAAAATCCGCTGTTTTTGTTCCTGCATCTTGAGCTCCAACGTGATCAGTAACAGACGAGACCTGTGTTTCAAAATAAAAACACATAAGTCAGGAAACAATTCTAAAATTGAATCTCCTGGGGAATGATGAGAACAAAAATGCACATAGAAAAACTCAGAAAAGAAGAAAGGTACGATATACCGCGAATACTTGCATGTCAACTGAATCAACATTAATATTTAAAGCAGCATAATCTTAATACCTTGATGGTCCGACCAGCAATTTCCAGTTTTCCATTCAAACTTTGTGCTGCCTTTGCATGTTCCAGTTGTGCAAACTGCAAGTATTAAATAAATAACATTCGTGTTAAAAGGAGAATAACAACCAAAAAAAAAATTTATTATTAATATAAATAATCATGAACTTCCAGACACTGACCTGTACAAAACCAAAACCTTTGCAATGTCCAGTCTCAGGATCTGTTGGTAGTTGCACAAGCTCTACAGGCCCAAAAGCTTCAAAAATCTGAGGGAAAGAATAAGTACCAAAGATAAATACAACTCAAAAGATAACAAACACCAAAGAAAAAAAGGTAACTTGTCTTAAAATAATAACCACAATCAACGAAACGATGCGTTACGATGGATAGATGATTCCTATATATCAAAAGCTGTATTAAATAATTATAATACTAGTCATAATAATAAATAATACTAAGTTATATTAAGCCTAAATATGAGTTGCCCCAAAAAAAAGGGGGTCATGATGACGGATGTTTTACAAACTCCGAGCACAAATAAACATTGACTTGGAATACACTCAAAGACGTTCATTCACAACAATAATTGATTCTCAGATATGATGCTACTGAATACAGTATAGTTTAATTCTTTACCAACCACTGTACATGGTTAATGAAATCCTGATTTCACATTACTGCAGAACAGCTCTAATCCAACAAAGTACATAATGTAACCTGTTTTGATGCATTCTAACAGTATTATTGTATTCTGCAATATTTTCCATAAAGGTCTTAACATCAATTGGAAGTTGAGAATTTTGAGAACTCACAATCGAACCTTCACTAATTAACTAGTAAGGTAAGAAGCACTTGACAGATGGCAGATTGGGGAAGTAGTAGTTTCAGAATGGCTAACATCTTCAGTTTCCACATTTATATTAGATACCATGGATGCACATATACTATGGTTGAGAAAGCTTTTCCGTTCCCAAACCTTCAGATCAGTCTTCTTACCAGTCAGGTTCCCAGTAATGAACTAGGTTCATAGACACAGATACAAGGACACACAAACACGATTCTTGTAGGACATGCCAATTAAAATTATCTTTCAATAATACTCCTTCTGTCCCAAAAAGATATTCCTCCAATCTTTTTTTTTTTAATCTGTCCCAAATTATATTCCACTTTCCTTATTTAACTTTTTAGTTTTCTAAAATACCCCTATTTATTGGGCATGGAAATCAACAATAAAGAATATTGAAAGTAAAATATTAAATAAACCAAAGGGTATATTAGGAAATACATCCTTAAATTGTAAATTTCCAACAACATTAATTTAAGGATGTAATATTTATGTGTAGTTAGAGGGTGTTTGATTCTCATCATTTGTCGAAATTATAATGAGAAAGGTAGAACGTGCATTGGAAATGTAAAAAAAATTTGAAATATGTGATTGTAAGCAGTTGTCAAATCAAATAGTCAAATAAGTGGTAAGTAAAAATATAATTTGAGACAATAATGAGAATCAAACAAGCACTTAGTTTTTATTTTAGAAAAATAAATTATGTTAATTAAATGGACACTTTCAGTTTCCAACTTTCATAAACGATCAGAATTGTTTAGCTTGCACTTTACATTTCTAATGCTTGTGGGTATTTTTTGCCATTTAAGTTTAAAACTATCAATTAGGCCATCTTCACATATAACAGAAAAGATGTAGTAGTCACAGTTCTGAAACCAGGCGCCAAAGTTTCCACTAACAAAATTACCGATATTGATAGCGTCTTTACCCGAGTGGATCTCCATGGTCCTCACCCGGTCTCCATCTTAAAGTACCGAGGTCAATTTTTTTTTAATGGTTTTTCTTCTAGCTTTCTGTTAGGCTTTTAAGGTTAGAGCTCAGTCATGTGTTGAGGTGTGTCCAGTGCACGCATGTGGACACGTATACCAGTTCCAAAGTGTGCATCAAAACTAGGCAATTAACAGACGAAAGGAAACGCATAGTAAACTAAAAGGGGTGTTTGATATTCATTAGTGGCGAAATTATAATAAAGAAATTACAATAAGGTAGAATGAGTGGTGGAGATAAATGAATGTTTGAAATGTGTGAGTGCACCAAGTAGTAGTCAAAACAAGCTAGGTTAAATTATGACGAGGGGAGCAAATTGAGAACACCACACCCACTAGATAACACCATGAAACTATTTACCTGTTTAAGCTGAAATTCTGTCATGTTGAAGTGTAAATTGCCCACATACAACTTCCTATCAGTTGCACCATATGGTCCAACAACACCTGAACCACCAGCGGAAGTATTAGACTGGACAAGATTCTTTTCAGCTTCTGATGGTTTAACCATCACTGGTTGACCAAGAAGCAGATGCCCAGATAGAGCAATTGCCATCGGCACAGACATGGCATCATAGAATTCAATGTACCTGTATAAAATTACTATGTCAATTACCTGAAGCATTAGACACTGATACATAATAGGAAGGCAACATAATATCAAGTATGGGTAAAAACAAATAAAATTCATGTCAAAAGGCACAAACAGATCAACACCTGGGTGATAGAAATTGCCAAAAATACTTCCATATTTTGTAAGCTTCATCACTTATGTTGTTTTTTTTTCTCTTCAACGGCTACATAATTTAAATTGTTACCTATATTACGGGTTTATCGTCCATAGTAAAATTTCAAAATACAAACATAACCAATTTGGCAAGAAAAAGGACTTCAAGCTACTCCCAAACCAGAGACAAACATATCAAACCATGATGCGATATATATAAAATATCTAGTGTAGAACTTGAAGAAACTGAAAGGTCAGTTTTTACTCCTGACCATCTCCAAATACCGTATAATAATTATTTAGATATAACAACTGATCCGTCGTATCAAGTATAAATCATAATCATACATATGCAAGCTAACTGAGTATAGTCGACCTAGCCAATAAATCGGGCACAACTGAATGGGTAAAACAATACTACCAAACTTGAAACATAATTCTTACGTGATGCTTACCCGACGAATGAAACATCAAGCTATTTACAGACATTTTACCATGAAGAATGGGAAATTGATACATCTAATATAAGCATTTGAATACATACCCAACTCCTTTTGATCTTCTTGAGTTTCGATCCATAATTAATCGCACATCCCTTACCTAGAAATGCAAAATGAGAAAGTACAAAGTTAATAAAGATTAAATAAGTTATAGTAGAAAAACAACAAAGAATCGTCTAATGTTTCTAGAATCTGTGCAAAATGTCGAATGTTGATAGATAAGGAAACATTCAAACATGAACTGCAGTAAGCTGCAATTTTTTTAAAAAAAGGTGACAACTCAAAAATATCAAGTTACCATTGCCACACGAGAAAGCATAAATTTGCAAGGTACAATATGCATGCTACAAAATACAGTCCTTTTATGCACACAACCAACTATCAAATTTTTAAGAAAGGTTAATATTCAAAAGACTAAAGATTATTTCAAAATCCTCACATACCTTTCCCGCTTGAGAAAAGAACTCGTAAACATCTCTCTCATTGGCCTTAAGCGGCATCTGGAGAACAAGAAACCACAGATAACCAACACTCTGGTGAGCTAATTTGTGAACAATATGGTATTCCAAATGAAAAGTACAGGTGCAGAACTTCTACAACGAAGTGCTCTACATAATCCTAGAGATAACATATATGATGAAAACCCAAACCTGGTATGCAAAAACAGTTCTCTGATCCCTTTCTGGATCAGCTTCAGGCTCTGCTGCTTCTTTCTTTTCCTTGAATCTCCTGCATTAACTCAAAGAAAATTAAGTATTGATCCATTGCAGGACACCTCAATATTATGATATGAGAAGCCTTTAATAGTCTATCCTAATTTAATATAAGAACATAAACAGGAACCTTGTCGATATTCTCCTTTGAGGTTTATGCATTTCCACCCCACAAATTCAAAGTAGGCAATCACCCTGTAAGTTCCACTTACCTAAAGGCTAAAACAGAATCTATATTTTATGCAAACAAGATAACCAATCTAGTGGAAACTTTTCCCACATATCATAACCAGGTTATATCACCATCAACCTAGCAGAAAGGCGATAATGATCTAAGCCAACTCCAGCTTAAGACACTCAAGAAGTGGGAAAAAGTATAAGAACAATGAAGATATGTTGAAAAAAAAATCCGTGTTATTTACAAGTTGAAAAGAAATGTTGGTAAAAATCTTGGAAGCCGGCAAATAGTACAGCCATAAAAAGCTTATCATATATCTAAACCAAATAATAGAGGGAAATCTACAATTCTCCATCAAATTCACGAAGTATTATCCATTTCCATGTGTGCTATGACTTCCAACACATTGCATTGCACACTTAATGTAGTTACAAATTATTAATTATTATATTAGTGAAATTCACTATTTATAATCCCTGTTCAGAGCAAAGGGAGGCCAGAAATATGGAGCTAAAGCATTTTCGTCTGCGAAGTGAAGAAAGGGTTGAAAACTGATACAGCTTCACCACAGGCGTTGCAGACCTAAAAATTCAACACACCAGTGGTCAACATCTCAGCTCATAGGTAAAATAGTAACCTTAAATCCAGCTATGCAAAAATATTAGAAGGATGGAAGAGTAAGCCTAGTCTAAAAACCCAAAAATAAAGAACACAACAGACCTTATCAAATTCAATATGTGGAAAAGCCATTTTCTTCAATGAAGAAGCCTTCAAGGAGTTTCCGCATTGT
>CAVNYN010273067.1:0-12734 GCA_963692815.1 Nyctanthes arbor-tristis | reverse complement strand
AGGCACTACTCTGAGGCAATTTCCTCAGAGGCTTACGCCTTTGGAGGTGAGCTGTACGCCTATGGTTGTGTCTCAAGGCTCAAGAGACGTAAGCCTCTAAATTGGCATCCTATTTTGATTTTTTTGTTTATTTATTTTTGTTTTAACAATTCAAAAATTTAACCCAATAAGTTGGAATTTGGGCAAGGAAGTTCAATCATATAGATATATCTTCTTGTTTGTCTATCATTTCTTCTACAACGATTTGCCGTGTTTCAACCAGAAATCTCGATATTCAAGAGGCATGTTACCTTTTTTCTTGCCAGCTAGTCATGTTCTGTTAACTACGAGATTGTTCACAATAACATGTGATGATGTACGTACTAGAAGTTTGATCAATTTATTTTGTTTTTCCTGAAATAAGTTATTTGTTTTACAATATTCAAACTTATTTATATCGGTTTGTTAAGAGGCTTACGCCTCAATAGCCTCAGGGCGTACGCCTTGCCTCATCAAGGAAAAACGCCTCGAGGCATATTTCCGCCTTTTCAAACTTTGCTAGTATACAAATTTTTCAGGGGGTATGATTATTAAGCGAGTCATGTTGCTACTTCCCGTTTTTTTGTGTGCTCGCGCGCGCGACTGCTAAGCAAGTCTAGTAAGAGACATGGCTCCTCTTAAACTCAGATGTGAAAATAGTTAGATGAAATTAAAGGAGCAGAACATTATTTTCTAAAGATGTCCTAGGAAGGGTGATGACTTTGATTACTCAGAGAAATGTTATTCTCCAGCTCATTTTTGACCCAACATTCTTTCAAGAAATTGCTTTTACATTATTATGTTTTTTGAAAAATGAAAAAGTATATTGAAATCTTGCATCCCCTTCATTGTGTGAAGCAAAGGAAGCACGAATTCCTTGTATTCATTCCAAAAAGGTTTATCGTTGGCCTTGTGAGTGTTTCTTTGTGTATGTGTCTTCACTAATGATGACTTCCACAGCGTTTGTTAGCTCCTAGTTTATTTTTGTAGTTTATAACACCACATCTTACCCTTTGATTGGACCATAGTGAAATAAAGGGTTCAGATACGTTAAATTGCAACTGACTTTACACATAAGCATTCATTTTCAAAATAATAGATAGAATTACTGCAAGTACAGCCATTGCAACATCCATAAAAGGAATCGTTCCCCACCCAGGAGCGCTGACTTTCCTTGAAACCATCACAGTGGATGGATACATATCCCTTTGGAATTATTATGCATAAATAAAATCCATTCAAGGGCAAATGGGAATTGGCAGAATATGGCACCAGCCGCCTGACTTGTGTTTCAGTCTCCAAAGAACAGTGATGTCTAACGTTCTGGGGCCCATTGCAGTATTATTTTCTTGGGCCAACAGGAGCCGAACGATGGCATTTACAAACTTCAAAAAATAAACTGGGAGAAGCCAAACAGTGTGTTTATTACTGAATTGTGATCACAGGTAGATGAAAAATAAAATCTTAGGGTGTGTATGAAGTAGATTTTTTGAGAATCAATTCTTCTCGATTTTTGTGTCAATTCATTTTCTGCCGCACATTTTTTTAAGACATTTTTCACAATTCCCCATACTGCATTTTAACCACACATGCTCCTAAAAAATCACTTTTCACAAAATCAACTCTCAAAAAATCTACTTCACACACCCTTAGTTGTTAAAAGATTTCTTGATTATCTGAAGCAAAAAGGAGGTATGAGTGCTCGTCTTTGTCTCGACAGCATTTTTGGACTCATCATTACTTCATTCTGAGTCTTCTGTTGAAGACTTTGTCCAAAGATGACACGTAGAGCTGAAAGAAAACACAGAGAGAGAGGGGGGAGAGGGAGGGAGGGAGGGAGAGAGAGGGGGAGAGAGAGAGAGAGAGGATTAGCCTTGAAAACTGCAGTTTGATATGAGATATAAATTACGAATTAGTGTACAGTTGGGTGAAAATAATTTGTAATATATTTTCCAACTTTGCTTTCATGTGGTTAAGCTCCCTGTTACAGCATCAGGGGCAAAATAAAATCAGTGGACATATTCTTGTTTGGAGTACTTCTGAATATGAAAACAATATTTGAGCCGTGGCTTGGTGAGTGAATATCATATGAATGGTTGTGTCCATATTTGATGAAAAGAAACGCAAAGAATGGTAAAGGAACTCCATTTAGAGACATGAAATAACATAGTGGAATTTGGCATAGTTTAACTCTCTGCCTCTGTTATAGTTTGCCAGCTTAGAGACTTGAGATAATGCAATGGAGGTTATTTGGTGGAGATTATGATCTTGTTAAACCCGAATCCGAATCAGTTTTGTAAATCTACCAATTTATATATTAAATTTGTCAATCATAATTTTTAGCACACTTTTTTATGAGAACCCATACATAGTTATTACTCACCATCTACAAATCTTTACTTTCTCTTTATAATGTAAACAATTTATATTCTATTCCAAGCAAACTGTTGACCACACATTTTGTAGGATCAAAAAGTAATCACAGCTACTACCTTTTTATCTACACATCATGGATAATTTGTTTCCACCTCTCTTTCGGCTAAGTTATCCACTATTCTAATTAAGCAGTTGCACTTGATATATAGATATATATTTGGAAAAAAGAATTTGAAAGCATTGTATCATTATCTTCTGCTCAGTATAAAATTTTTTCCCCTCATCATTGGATTTATTTTCCATTTTTGACTGGTTTCTTCCTTTCAGTGGCTTATGACGTTGCCTACTGAGTTTGTTTGTTAAGGTTGTCCATTGATTTAATAGTTTACTGCCATTTTTATCTGCTATTGAAGTTTTTGTGGGTAATATATATAAGTTTGTCCATAGCAACAGAAGCTGCTATTGGTCTTTTTTCTAATTTTTTTAGCATTGGTAGCTTGCAAATTCTCATATGCTTGTCATGAGCTTGAGCTCGTAATATTGCAACGTTAGGTTATCCAAATTTATTATTATTATTATTTTTTTTTGGGCTACAGATTGGGATTCTGCTCGTGGTGGTTTTGTTGATGCCTTCATCACTGGAAGCGCTCAAAGGTAACCTTGCTACCCCATTGAAATTCAAGTTATGGTTGAAAATTTTCATTTCACTCGGTTTACTTTTTGTTAGTACACCTTTTCGCTACCCAAGATGAATGATAATGGGAATTTTCACCTGGGTGACCTTATAGGTGATAGAATATGTCGTACAATGGTAGAATAGAATATCTTTTTGTTACAACTTATTGGCTTTTCAACATTTTGTGTTGCAAGGACGATCTCAATCTATCATTCTTTTTCTGCATCCACTATTAACTTTGAGGAAACAAGTTTGTGGATGTCACATGTTGCCTCCATACGTCAAATTTAGCAGGTCATTCCATGTTATATGACCATTAAGCAATGTATTGGAGTCTTTTGCCGAATATGATATCCCTATCTATAACACCATATTAATTCTCGATTTCTGGACTTCGTTGGATTTCAAATGCTTTGGCTTTGTCGCTTTGTCCAGACTAAATCGGATATGGATATGATGAGTTATCAGATTTGTTTATTAATTGAGAAGATAGTCAAATTGGAAGAAAGATGCATAAAATAAAACTGGAAGATTGACCAAAAGAAGAAAAAAATTAGGAAGAAGAGAGATGAGGTTGTGAGACATGATCAGACATGTGAATTCTGGATTTTCTGAGAGGTTAGTGACATGAGTGTACTCACGAACAGTACTACTGTTATTGCCCAATATATGGATGCTTATGGTGGTCATGGAAAATATTCTGCTGTGACCAATAGGTACTTTTGATATTTAGCAGGATGACTTGCACTGTCAACAATTTCACATCATTTGAAATGCATTCATATGTGATACTAATATACTCTGTCCGTCCCACAAGGATAGTCCTACAATTTTCACCACTCCCAAAAGGATAGTCCGCTAACCATATTGAGCACGCCGTTAATTTTTCATGTTTGTGTAGGCTCCTAATTAACGTATCTTATTATTAGTTTGCGTCAACTACCTATGCATTGGAAGTATTTTCAAATAATTAATGATACATAAGGGTATATATGGAAAAATACAGGTAAAATTTAATGTTTCACCCGCTCTTTGGGGATGGCCTCAGCGTTGAGGAACATTGTGTGAAAAATAATTACGGGGCTATTTTTGTAGGATGGAGAGTATATCACACAACTAACTTTGTCTTGTATTGCAGTCTTATTTGAAACCCTTGGGCTGTGATACAGGTGTTGATATTCCCCATAACTACTAATCTGCACTTCAATCATATGTTAATGCAACAATACATGCTCAACTTGGATGGTAATGAACTGCAGCCTCTTTCTAATAAGTCCAATCCTCGTTTTGATTAGATTGTCCATCGCGTGGGGTAGCTTGAGTACTTCTATGTTAGAAAGGCTTAATTGGATACTGACTCGTAAAGCATTTTTCTTCTGTGCGACTTCAGACTAGGCGTAAGCCTCAAGTATAGATCGACAAATAGTTAATGAAATAACATAAAAAATAAAGTAACATGCTTATGATAAACCATGCACCACCTTAAAAGATTGTTGTAAAAAAACTAGAAATTCCAAGTTTAACTTGCAAATTGAAAGATATATGAAATCAATTACAAATTAAAAGGTCAACTTGTAAACAAACATGAAATTGAAATAAATGAATAAGCATAAAGCTAAGGCCAGTTATAGTAGGTAGGAAAATGCATAATAAATGGACAAAGACCTTAGTCCTCTTGACACTTAGAACCTTGAGGTGTAAGTCTGAGTTTAAGGCGTGCGTGTTACCATATTGAGGTGTAAGCCTCATAGATGGCACTTAAACGGGTGGGACTTGAGGTGTTATATGAAAGCTTACATGAGGCAGGAAGTGAATTAAACAGTGATTTCATATCTTTTAAGTAAAATAATTTTCCTGAAGCTCATGAAGTTCTGCCTGAGAGGATTGTCTGAGGGGATCATTTGTGCCTGGGCACCTGTTTGGTCGGTTCGGCTTCTGGCTGTACCTGAAAGCAAACCGACTGTTGTTGGTTTGGTGAATGGTGACCGAAATCGACCAGTTTGGTTCGCCGGTTAACCGACATTTTTGTTGGTTTTTGGCTGAAACCGACCGATTTTCACGAACTGGTTCATCATCACTTGAAAGGAGATGCATTCACACGGGGAGGCTGTGGTATAGTGAGACTCATCCTGGATACGGACATCATCTGGACTTAGAATACACCTTTTTTTTTTTTTTTTACGCCCTTCTATAGAAAGCCCTTTTTTTAAATACCTTTTTCTTTTTTGCTTCGACAATGGATCGAAATAGAGGCGACAAAGCCACCCTGGTAGCCTAGCCGGAGCCTTGTTCTCCTGAATATGCTACCATCAACAATGTGTTTTTTTTTTTTTTTGGTTCAAACCGACTGAACTGGTCGGTGGTTCAACTGAGAAATGCCCTCCCCGAGGATCATTTATTCTTGTATCTTTAAAATTTCGTACACTCTTTTCTATGACATGCATGACAGATGTGTCTGCTTGCTTATCAACGCATTCACTTTTACAGCTACTTGGTTAAGTTGTCTATGAGGATGTGTATCTATTATTTTCCTTTTAGACCAAGAAGATGGAAAGGTGGTTTCATGTATCATTAAATGATTTGGCAAAATCTGCCTTGTGGTTGAGTCCTGTGCATTAATTACAGTAATCCTTTTAATATGTGATAAAAGACTGTCAATGATAGAGAAGTGAAATATTGATCTGCTAAAAGAATTCTAGGAAACATTGTGAATTTTTGCATCTTGTGCGCATTCCAAGACTTGTTTCTTTACCAATCTTGTACTATATTTACATGAATGTGAATTCAGGTGACCCAGGTTTTTTGGACAGCTTTTATGTTCCTTTATATAGCTTAAGGATAAAACTCGTTACATAATTAATTTTTCAGGGAAGGAATGATGTCATACAAGCAGTTCATTCAAGAGCTTGAGGATGATGTTTTGCCATCTGAAGCTGAGCGCAGGTCAGACTGGGAACGACTTAGAGTTGTAGATGTTAAATCTTACTAGTATTCACTCCTTATAAAGTAATGCTGGTCTTTTCCTGGTTCTCTGTCATGCTAGTTTATATTTTCTCTTTGCTGTATGACTAACTAGTTGAGCATCATCAGGTATCAAGAATACAAGGCAGAGTATATATCAACTCAGAAAAGAGCTTATTTTGATGCTCATAAAGATGAAGAATGGTAATGGTGCATTTCACCCTTTCATGTTGTGGACTTCTTTACTTGCTTGTTTTCTGGCATACCACGGCTTTCTGAGTGGAGTCGTCTTTAATTTTCAGGTTAAAGGACAAATATCATCCAACAAACTTACTTGTTGTCATAGAAAGGTGTGCTTATTGTTTGTTATGTGGAAGTTTGTTCTAAGGTTTCATGCAGACGTCAGTGGCTTCACTATTTTTAGCTGCCTTCTGAACTCTCCCCATTGCCTTATTTTTTTCACGACTTGTTTCGTGATTTTACAAAAGATCTCACTTATGGTCTTGGCAGGAGGAATGAGACTGCACAGAAGTTGGCAAAGGATTTTCTGCTTGATCTGCAGAATGGGACATTGGATCTGTATGTTATCTTTATATTCATTTATTCTAAGGCTGCACTTTTCATTTTAAGTTACTATATTACTCTCTCCGTCCCACGAAAATAGGCTTGTTTCCCCTTTTTCGTTTGTCTCAAAGTTTAGCCCACCTGGTTTATTGAGAGAGTAGTTACTTTTTCCTATTTAATGTGCATTGTTAGATTAACTCAAAAGTAAATGGTTGATATAAATAAAGTGTATTTTAGATAAATTGTGTCAGTCTTACTTTTCCAATAAGATTAATTAAGATTTCTTAATATATGTGAAAATAGAAATGAGCCTATTTTTGTGGGGCGGAGGGAGTAAAATGTTTTCTGTTTGTCAACAGAGGTCCCAGCGCTAGTCCGTCAACATCGAACAAATTGGAACGGTCTAGCGAGCCTCATTCCAATGATGAAGCAGAAATGGGTGGCAAAAGGCGGGCCAGTCGGGGTGCAGCTAAAGAGTTTGATATCTCAGACGCCCCAAGTGCTCACCCTGTCAGTTCTGAGCCCAGACGAATCCAGATTGACATTGAACAAGCACAGGCTCTTGTTCAGAAACTTGATATGGAAAAAGGAATTGAGGATAATATATTATGCCGTTCTGATAATGATAGAATGGGTAGAGATAAGTCTCATGGTGGTTCAAGTGGGCCTGTAATTATTGTTCGTGGTTTAAGTTCGATAAAAGGTCTGGAAGGGATTGAGCTCCTGGACACACTTCTTACATATCTTTGGCGAATTCATGGGGTGGATTATTATGGGTTGATTGAAATAAGTGAAGCTAAAGGTCTTCGGCATGTCAGATCAGATGGCAAAAATTCTGGTGCAGCGGGTAATGGCATGGAGTGGGAGAAGAAACTAGATTTTCGTTGGCAAGAGAGGCTGAATGGTTTGGATCCCGTGGAAGCGATGACTGCTAAGGAAAAGATTGATGCTGCTGCCGCTGAAGCCTTGGATCCTTGTGTCCGCAAAATTAGGGATGAGAAGTATGGCTGGAAGTATGGCTGTGGAGCTAAAGGTTGTACAAAACTATTCCATGCTTCTGAGTTTGTCCACAAACATTTGAAGTTAAAACACCCAGACCTTGTGATGGAACTGACTTCAAAAGTACGTGAAGAGTTGTATTTCCAGAACTACATGAAGTAAGTGCCTAACTGATTGTTTATTGTCCATGTTATTTCATCGTGTCGCAAGGTCCATAACTATTGCTTGTGACAGTGATGAAAGTGCACCTGGAGGGACCCCTATCATGCAGCAATCTGTACCGGTATAGGTTATATTTTCTCACAGAATATTTTTTTAGTACTGCATTGATTTTTATTATTTATGTTACTGGTATGTCTTCCTTCTATAGAAGGACAAGCCACAGAGACGTAGGGGTCCTGATATCAGATTAAAAGATGAAGGGGGAAACTTTAAAGAACTTGATAATCTTGCCAATGATGCCGAACAATTTGATGGGTCTGAAAACACCCAGTTAGGGGATTTCCCATCAAACAATGATGGTGTACATGGAAACAATCCCGATGAACCAATGTTTGATACTTTTGCCAGCCAAGGCATACCAGTCGCTCCATTCCCATCAGATATACCTCCTCCTGTATTGATGCCTGTTCCTGGTGCTGGGTAAGTTAATTTTTTTCCAATTAAAATTTGTTGCCAATGGTTGTGTTGGAGATGGTAGTATCCATAGTTCATGCCTTCTTCCTTTAGTGCTTATACATGTGGTGGTTTTCAGTCCATTGGGTCCTTTTGTTCCGGCACCTCCTGAAGTTGCAATGCGAATGTTGCGGGACCAGGGAGGTCCTTCCCCATTCGAAGGAGCTAGAAATGGGAGGTCAGGGCCCCAGTTGGGTGGACCTTCCCCGATAATAGCCTTACCTCCAGCCTTTAGACAGGATCCTCGACGGTTGCGAAGGTCAGCTGTTATTAAATTTTCTCGCAAGTCAACACTGAATGTGATAGTTATGACGGTTCAAGTCTAGTTCTCGAGTATGTAGTGCTGATCGAATGAAGTGAGTAGCAGTTGAAAGATATAACTATGAAACACCGAAAAGATGATAAGTTCTCTTTGTTGGTTATAGCAAGAGTTTTTATTTATTTGGATTTTGCTATATTTGCAGCTATAATGATCTGGATGCACCGGAAGATGAGGTCACTGTGCTAGACTATAGGAGTTTGTAGGCCTACATGATAGTTTAGACCAGAATTCGACGGGCTTACCTGGGGAAGAAAGAAATAAATGAATGCGCCGTGCTCTAATTTTGACCTGTGGATGTGCAATTTCCCTGCTTTTGTGTTTCTCAGTGGTCGGGTTTCGTCTACATGTCCAGACGTCATGTGACAAGGCTTTGTAGCAATACAGAATTAAGGTTTGATGAGCAATGCATGCATGTAGTTCTGGGGGGAATTTAGCTCACTAATCTGCTAATGTATGTTGTATAATTTTGTCTCTTGATGTTATTTAATTTGAAATGCCCATTTGTTTCATTGGATTTCCTAGAATGAACAAAAAAATCAACACCATTATATATCGGCATGAAATAATGTTGTAGTCTTGATGAATATATCTTTGTTGAACTTATTCCGCGGGAAAGTTTGTATAGGTTTAGTGCTATGTTAAAAATCCAGCCATTCGCTGGTGGGTAATTGTGGCGTTGTGTAAAGCTCGGATTGCATTCAAGGCTTGTACACGTGATTATGTGCATGTTTGGTTTAGCTTAAAAGTAAATGTCAGGTTACTCACGTCTCCAAACATGTGCCAGATGGGTCTTCTCAGTTGCTCTTGTTGGTTACAAAGTTTAGTGCCAAAGTAACTGGCCTATATTTGGGAGATTTTTGCCTCTCGTATCTCCACGTAGTGCCAAAGTAACTGGCCTATATTTGGGAAATTTTTCCAGTATCTGCTCGTAATGATATGATAGACGATTGGGAGGCAACTATCTCTACGGTGCATATATATGAAATAGATATGTTTGTTTTCTATAGTGTGTGTGTGTGTGTGTGTGTTTTTTTTTTGTCTCAGCGTGAGTATTTTTTGAGCATTATTATAAAGGGACTGTATGGAAGGCTGTATGGAAGGAAAATAAAAAATAAGGGTGTGTGCGAACCTTGGAAGTCTGGCCACGTAAGGATTTTGGTTATATACATGCTCGTGTTTTTAGTTTTGAGTTAATGTTTATCCTTCTGACATTATGTTTGGAATAACCATTATTTTCGTTAAATAATGATATATTAAATCTTCATAGAATTTGTTTTTTCAATAATTTTTCTTATTATTTAGAAAATAATTACTTTTGAAATATTTTTGAATAATAATAGATGCAAGCTACACGTTTAAAAGCACAAAAAAAAAAAAAATTTTTTTTCCTTTTAACTTATGATGGATGTATACCGATCAAAAAGTTTGAAAGCATTGACTGGGCGTCCCACATGTAACAAGCTAAGGCCATCGACTGAACGAGTATGGCGTAATATAATAATAATAATAATAATAATAATAATAAAAGAAGCAAGGATCAATGGATCTAATATTCATCTCATACGATACAGCAAACTACCTTGTAACTCTCACACACACACACACACACACCTCGATATATTCTATGGAGTCTATTAGACACTGTGTGTGTATCACATCACAACATTAATATAGCCTTGAAAATCAATGTTTATTGTTCATTAGGATGCACAAGTCATCACAGCCTTTTCATTTGCCTACAAAACAACCTACAAAATAAATACATGATTTCTTTCCCGTCACACAATCTAAGACCCAGGAAAAGAGATCAGGTAAGTGAAGATCTTGTAAAGTTACCTGTACAAAATTGAACAGGACCAAAGCCTATACCCGAGACCAAGATATGATAAAGACCTACTCTGTACAAAAGGAAATAAACGACCCTATCAGAGGCACTCCAGTTTGGTTTCAGCTTGAGTTGAATAGAAGAGAGGAGGATCTTTATTTCCTTTGCTTTTTGACGGGATTATCTTGTTTCCGCTCAACCTGCCATGATGAAGACATCCATGTCCAGAAGAATGTCAAAAGTCTACAATGAAGGAATCTTCTATCTATCACGAAATATGGACGCTACTGGAAATTGTTAATGCAAACTCACTGAAATTACAAGGGATATTGGGGTACTAAATATAGTACACTGGTTTCTGTATTTGCAATCTGTAATAATCATTGTTTTGGGAATTTGGAAAGTGGATTAAACTAACTTGAATATATATGAAAGCAGAAAGATATTACTTCAGGGAATCAAAAAGGAAGAGAGCGTGCAACTTCGTTCAGAAGCTGCTATAATTAATACATACCAATGAAGAGATTCATCAGCAACAAACTTTTATATGCTACTGTTGACAACACTTTTGGATATTTATTCATTCCCATTCCTAGTAAATAAATCCAATGATAATGCGAATGCAGGTAGATAAAAGAGGAATACCAAAAAAAATAATAATAATAATAAAAAATAAAATAAAATAAAAAAATAAATGAAAACTTTGATGGGAGATTGCAAAATATCTGTGCTGGTCAGGCATATCCCAGTTTTGATCAACCAGATGCCTTTTGTATAGTGCGATCTGCTAACTCGGATTGAATCATATGTAAGAAAAACAAGTAGATAATGATCTGAATAACTTTTCCAAGTTACATAACCAAAACTAAGAAGTAATAATAAACTATAACCCTAAACAAGACAGCAATAACGGACTATGACTGTAGATATCGTTGTCTGTTAAGGCTATCATCCCGATTTACTTAATGCTCAATTCACTATTTTACTACAGCGACAAAGGTCGCTCACAAAAACCCCAATATCACTTGCTCTTTTATAAATTTATTCATGTCTCTTCTTCTTTTAAACTATTTTTAGTGGTTTTTTTTTTTGTAAATTTGCGTATTAGTAAGAACGGTTTTAATAAAAAAAATAATAATATTTTGATAATTTTAACTTTTTTCAATGTTCACATGCTCTTTTAATATGGTATAGTGCCAAATGTCTTATGAGAACGACACATCATAATCTACACTAATTCCATCCTAATCCTATCTGGCTTACTAAATGCAACCTAGGATTTTTCTCTTCCAAACATAATTTTTGAAGTTCAAACCAACTATGCAAGCATTGTGGAACTGTCACGGGGCTAAATATCGGGTTGGGGCATAAAGATTTTGGTTTTGGATTATGGATAAAAAAATTATTAGTTTAAGTTGATTTTAGCTCCTTGGCTCTGTTTTAGGCATCTGATTTTAAGATATGGCTGGGGCTTGCTCGAGTGTTGGCAAGTCAGTGATTGCTTTGCCAAAGGGGGCTGTCTATGGACCAAGTCTTGCTGCAAAGAAGCAGAATTAAGATTTAGCAGCAAAAGAATTAAGATTTAATAGACTAGCCAACTTTGCAATTAGTGCAAGTCCAAGGTCTTCCTTCATTTGCAGACAAATGGTCAGGGAAACCCAAATTGGGCATGGTATACCCATCAGTTGTATACACAATGGAAAGGTTAAAAATTCTGTTATTGGACCTCTTTTCAGCTATGTGAGATTTAAAAACTATATGGGTTTGGAGAAAGGATTTTGATTTTGGGGAAGTTATGGCACGCAACCAGTCTTGGGCTTGGGACCTAAAAAGATGGAACTAAGAAACCCTTACATTTCCTGGGGAAGGATTAGCATTTAGAGATGTCAATTTCATGTTAGAATCTCTTTCTGCCCAATTCGATGCATATACACCATCAGTGACAATAAGAGGACAAATAGTAATCCCTATTGCCTAAAATATTGCCAAAATCATCAATTTCACTCTCGTTTTTGCTTTTGCACTGTCGTGGCTCATCGGGAAGCAAAGTTCAGAAAACTTGGGAATGTTTTTTTTTTTTTTTTTTACATGAAAACTTGGGAATATTCTCATAAGTCAATCTTGCCAAAAGAAAAATTAAATTAATCATCCCCCACATTAATTCTCGATAATCTAGGTTTCTATACACACTCTACTAACATATCGTCAAGATCTTTTGGAAGTTGCTTCACCCAGTTTAAGAGGGGATCATAAGGACTAAGAATAAGAAAATAGAGCTTTCCTATCAACTATCCATGAACCTCTCTCTCTCTCTCTCT
>CAVNYN010273065.1:0-24198 GCA_963692815.1 Nyctanthes arbor-tristis | reverse complement strand
TACCCTTATACTTTTAAAATGTTGGGGACAAAAGTGAAAATTATCACAGATTTAAGAAAATTTGAAAAAGAAACAAATTAAAAATAAATATTGTTAAAAAATACAAAAATAAATTTATTCTTTCCAACCCTATCTCACCCATGTACATATTTGTTCTGTGATTGCATTTTAATATGGATTTATTTCCCATGAGAGAAAAGTCTGACATAACTAATATTTATTTTTAAATAATTGATGTGTGAAATATATAGAGCAAAACTGCAATTATTATCATTAATATATCACTGACACTATATGGATCTATAAGTTCATAATTTTTATTTTTTAACAAAAACCGAATTTTTCTTGCAATGAAATTTTTAGAATAAAAACATCATTTGCTACAAATTGTAATAATTAATAAAACTATAAAAATAAAAATATGATATAAATAAATATGTCTATCATACTTTTCCCTATACTAAATATTTAAAAATAAAAATTAATTCCTTCAAACTAGCCTCTCATGATAAATGAATCCATGACAAAATACAATTAGTGGACAAATACGGGCTGGATAGGGTGGGTTTCTTTTAATTAATATTTATTTTTAATTTTTTTCTTTTTCAAATTTTCTTAAATCTGTGATAATTTTCACTTTTGTCCCCAACATTTTAAAAGTATAAGGGTAAAATGGTCAATTTATAAGGGTTTAATGGAAAAATTGACGAAACCTTAACGGAAGGAAGAAACCCAACTATTATATCAAAGGTTGGGGACCTACAAGGTGAGAAAAAAAGAATGATGACAAGATTATGTAAAAGTTGAAAGATTGAGGACTAATGGTGACATTAACCCAAACATTATTGCCTGGTCTTGGGAAACATCCTTCAGTAAGTCCACTTGTTCTTGCCATCAGAGGTTCAAATTGTTCCTGAAATTCTTTAGCGGTATTGACCTGTTTCAGCTTTGTTAATGGCCTGACAGGACTATCAGACACCAAGTGTCAAAATCGAGTGATCGAAACCTTCGTAAATTGTTACCAGGATAATTCCTCATTGCTTATTTCATAAGCATGGAACCACTCTAGTGCCTTTCCTTCCATATGCATTAACGCGAGCTATGCCACATTAACCCTTTCATGTTCCTCCACATTGTTGATCTTAAAGAATTTTTCACTTTTGTACGCCTATCCACTCAGGTCTTCCCCACAGAACACAGGAAAGTTTTTCCAGACGAAGCTTAGTTTGGATCAGACTTGTGCCATTCGGTTGCCCATTGGCATTTGCTCTAAAACTTGAAGCTAATTCCCTTGAATCTCCAAGTTTGGATTCTTGTACTGATTTTTAATATTGTATTGGTTGGATGAATTTTATGTATGGTTTTGTACAGATACCTTTGCCCAGACGAGTATGACAAAGAGATGATGAAGTTTCTGCGCAGGAACAAAATTAAGCTTTTCCAATTTGGGATACCTGGCAAGACGGTAAATATATAACCTTCCTCCTACAATAGTTGCAAAACCTTCCTCTGTAAACACTATACATTGTCTGCTATTTTTTTTTTTGTCATTTTAACCAAAGGAAGGCCAATTTAAATTTATTTATATTTGTCATTATGAAAGCTGATGCGTATTTCTAACTTGAGGACTTGTTTGGCTTCAGGATCCTTCAACGGATCCACAGGGTGGCATTGCGGCGGCCTTGAAAGTGTTAGCAGGTAGAAAATAATGAAACTCAGTAGTTTCTTTGTGCAAAAATGTGGATACACATATTCATTACTAGTTTACGGATTTTCTGTTTTATGTTTCAGACAAGAGAAATCATCCAGTTCTCATCCATTGCCGAGGCGGGAAGGTATGTAATGTAATTGATCAACTTTTTTTTTTTTTTATTTTAAATCTAAAATATTGTGATTTATCAGATACTGTAGATATGCTTAAAATGCTTTCGGTAGTATTAGGAACATGTAAGATTTGTTTTAAGAAGTGTGTGGACCATGTGGTGGAGTTGGCAGCTAGCATGTAATATTTTTTAAAGGGAGTGTTGTGGACCATATGGTGTAGTTGGCGGCTGTATGAAGATAGGATTGGCCAACATATGAGTAATCCAAAGTTCAGGACCACTGTCAACAGTTAGCCTCCCCTTACCATGATATTCTGTGTGCCGGTTTAGGTTATTAGCATCAGGACCGTGTGAGATTTGCGCTGACAGTGTTGCAAAATGGAGCCGCCATGGTTTCTGGTGGATTTCATAGCTGGCCTGGGTTTTCTCCATGCTAAATCTCATTCATGGAAAACTAGAAAATAATTAGCATTAAGGTTTTCTATTTGTTTATGTTTCAGATTAATTGTTAGCTTCTATTCTACAGAGAGTCGGATATTGTTTGACTAATTCAGAATCAATATGAGAGTTAGTCATGGATTAGTTGCTTATTTTTCTGAAGTTTGTTTCTTTTGTTCCCTATTTTCTCGCTGCTTTCATCAATAAACGCATTGAATTTTAGAACCTGTTCTGTCATTTATTTAAGTCTTCAACTCCTTTGTTTCATTACAGCATTATCGTACTGGTTGTCTCGTCGGTTGCTTAAGGATGCTACAGAACTGGAGTGTGGAGAAACTGACAGATGAGTATAAGGAGTGTGCAGGGCCAAAATCAAGAGAAAATGATATCAAATTTCTGGAGACATATGATGTATCGGGTCTTAAGAGCAGCTTGGAGGCCCTGATACAAGATTGGTGAGATACGTATGTTATACTTGCAAACAACTTACAAAACTATAACACGGCAACTGAAACGGTCTGTTACCAAAATTCTGCTATTGCTTGCGTATTTTCGACTTTCGAGTAGTGATAAATGATCGGCATAAAACAGTAAGAATTACATAAGTTTGTTTGTCCATATATCATTTTGGGTCTGTATCATACTTCATATAAGCATTACACACACACACGTACGTACGTACATATTATATATATATATATATCTCTTTCCAAAGCCTCCCGTCTTTGTGTGCCGTGTATGAATGTACGCCGCGTGCATTTAAAATACATGTGGCTTGTATAAAATACACGTGGCGTGCATTTATACACGCTACACGGCATGGGAAATTTTATTACAAAATCACCGGGAGGTTTTTAAACATTTTCCTACATATATATATATATATATATTTATTTATTTATAAATATATATCACTCGTGAAATGATTTTGGCAATATCTTGTTTATAACTTGGGCGTTTTAATAAGCTGACATAACTAATTACCTTGAATCAAATCTTGCATGGGTGTGTGAAAATTGGAAAAGAAAGATTAGAGACCCTTTTTGCACAAATCTGCTGCAATTAGAAGAATGAAAACAACGGCTTCTTGACATTACAAGGAGCATTTATGAACAACATATGAATTTTCTAGTAAGTGTTTGTTTTAAATGAGTGTGTATTAGTACAGGAAATTGAGGGGGGAAATTCTCATACAGACAACACAGAGAGCAAGATTGATATACACGTTCTGCGTGCACGAATCTACTGTGATACTGCTGTATGCATACTCCTCTGGGTAAACAAATGTTTGATACTCTAGAACTACCTACTCCATACCCTCGGCCAAATCAAGAACCGGAATGTGGATTCACATGATCCAATTTATTGTTAAATTGAGCCATTGAACACACGTGGGTTCTCCATCGGCCAGGAGAATTCCTGGAAGACCAGAAAATTTTCATCACAATAGAGAGATTAAGGCGATGCAGTGGGGAGATTTCTCCGGGTAGCGCAAAAGCAACTGTGTCTCAAATAGCTGATGATCTCAAAGCATGGGTGGTTTTGTTGGGTCTTCTGTTGCTGAGAAATCAGGTAAGCAGAAGAAAGGCAATTACCAACCAATAGAAGAAAGGCCATATTCTGTCGGCAAATTTACGGTGCATTTATGGAGGGGTCACAACTGATGAGGGCATTATGCGTAGACGTATTCTACTGGATGCAGGAATGGAGTGGCGTTCAGCGCCGGCATCACATGGTAGGTAATGTTGAGATGAGTGGTCTGGAATGTTAGGATTATTTTAGTCTATGGATAATAATATTTCATGGGTTGTTATTCACAACAAAGTTTATGTTTCTTGCTTAGTCATTTACTTCCAGTTCGTCCGTCTGTGCCTTATAGGTAGACAATCGACTTCATTTATAAATTTAAAAAGAAAAAAACAAAAAGAGAATTTATGTATTCCTTTTCATTTTTCTTTATTATTACGGGCTTTACGTACTTTTCTTGTATTCATTAAAAAATATACAAAAGAAATTACAAGTAAAAAAAAAAAAAAAATTCTATCTTATGATTTATCTTAAATGTCAGTCGATCTTCAAGAATTGGGAAGAATTGAAAAGAGCACGATTCCACAAGAAGTTTGAGTCCAATTTATAAGAAGAAATTTAATTGTAAACGGTATAACTTGGGTCTTTTAAAATAGTACATGGATGTAAAAGATAAAAGATATATAAATTTTATTTACTAATTTTATATACAATCATCAAGAGGAAGATCAGTGGCTTTATGGATTATATTGCTCCAGAACTCTGTGATGAGAAGCCTTCTAGCTCAAGTGGCAGTGAATAAATTGTGGCCTCCAAAATGAATTTATCTCGTTCTCATCCCCTTCTACGCAAGCATTTCATCATCGGTCACACCATTATGAATTGACGATTGTCAAGTCTTCTCTATAATTTATTTTTTTACTACTAAAAAACTCTATAATTCAAACTCACATCAATCGCATATTTTCATTTTTTCACAATTCCTATAATCCCTCTCCATTGTACATCTCAAATAATAATTTCTTTTTATTGAAAAAAGCTAGAATTCTAATTACAGAGAAGGGGCCCTACTAGTGAGTTGACCCTGCCCACCCCGGTTACTTCCATAATGAGCGTCCATGTTTTATTTGTGTTTGTTTGCTATTGAGCTGTATTTGTTAATTATACGATAAATTGGACGGCAATAATTAAAACTTAAATAAATTTTTAAACATTAGTCTAATTAATAACAAGTTGAACAATGAGTTGTCAACAAATGCACAACATAACTACAAAAACTTGTTACATAAATACTCTCAAAAATAAAAATAATAAAAAAATAATGTAATTGTTGTTATCATACACTGTAATGTATGACATTTTTTTTAAAAATTTGATAGTGATTTTCATAAAAATTAGTAAATTTTTAAGTTTATGTCAAAAAAAAAAAAAGAAGAAGAACAAGAAAAAAAAAAAAGAAAAATCAGGTTTCTAAATTTAAGAAATTTAAGGACCTAGAAAAAAATTGATGGTTTGATTCAATCATTTAAATTTGACAACTACTCAAAAGAGATTGAATGAAATTTAGAAAACTTATAATTGATTGACTATAATTAGGACATCCAAAATAAAAGATTCCACAAAAGGAATATACCTTATATACTTCAATATCTAATCTAAATATAAATTAATTCTATAAAAAAAGAAAAAGAAAAAAGAAAAGAGTTTGTCTGCAAGTTTCACCACAGAGAATTGGCGGCAAAATCGCGGTATACCAAGACTTAATTCATTTAATTAATAATATAACATATAGATAGATTTTAGCTTTTGAACATAGAGTGCGTTTGATTGACAAGAATTTTTCATAGAAAATGAAGTTTTCCACTTAAATTTCTACTTTTATGGCATTTGATTTACATTTTTTTCAATGGAAAATATTTTTCATCTTTTAGAGATCGGAACACATTTTCCTTGAAAACAAGGAAAATATTTTCCTATGGATGTGTAGGTATTTTGTTTTCTAGCTAAATCATATTTTTTCTTGGGAATTTCACTTTCAATTAAATACATTGCAATTCATTTTCTAAGGAATTTAATTACTGATAATTCAATTAACATGAAAAACATTTTATCTAGGGGGTGAGGATTTTTTTTAAGGAAATGGAAAAAATTATTTTTAATAAGATTGTACCATAAAATTTAAATTTTGTTTCTACTTGTAAATCAAATGCACAAAGTTGGAATTTAGATGGAAATTTAACATTTTCTATGAAAAATTTATACAATCAAATATACCATAAAATTATTATCACATTATTTTGCCAATATAAAAATAACTCAAAATCTTATGGTTGATTTCCACCATGATAAAACGGTGTACTAGTGTTAATATAATGACCTTTTTTTTGGGTGGGGTGTATATAGGGGAGAGGATATATTGACATATTGGGTGCATAATAATGGGCTTCCCACGTTAGAGATTGCTTTAAAAAGATCTAGGACCCACGTGTAAGTGAAATGCTATCAAACTAAAGTGCTAAACAAGCAAGAAAGGCCTCCTACTCTAGCTAAGAGTAACAAAACTTGTATACAACCATGAATTTATGAGTTTCGATCTAACATCATATATTATGATACTAAATAGTGCCATATGATCATATGGCGTTTATCGGGGCACGTCACATGGAAAACCACAATCATATAACGTGCATCACATGTCTGTGTGTTACCATATGGTGCCATACATATATTTTTATACCATTATTCATGAATTTACACACCCATGAAAATGTTTTCTTTTAAAAAAAATGGGACCATCGACATTTATGCGAATAATAGTAGTGGTACGTGCGTTGCACGTGCCACGTTAACTTTGTTAACTTAGATATGTTGTATTTTTATTATTTGTCATTATTGAACCATAGTGAAGATCTATTGTTAGTTAATATTTCATATGGAAATCTTATGCTAAGAATCATGTAAAGAATGAAGATCGGAAGAGCACATGTGCAAGCATTAAAAACAACATATTGATTCATAAATAATTCATATGTTTGCTAAACAAAAGCATTTAAATATATTACATTAAAGAGATTCCATTTAGGGGAAAAAGTAGCTCACATAGCAAACTGAAATCCAAATCATGAAAGCATGATTTGAAGTCCAATTCCAGTAACTACCTTCATTACAAAAGGCAAACTACTATTATATGTGCATTCATGACATCGTGAAGGATTTAGTTTGACACCTTAACAAAAATAGTAACATGTGCTCTTCCGATCTAACTTAGAGGAGCCTTTAATCTCTGACCTTAGCATCATTTTGTCGGCACACAAAAGAGAGACAGCACCATTTTGTTGGCACACAAAAGTGAGACAGTGAAGTCCCAGTGAGGTTAGAGGATCTTTTCCTTTCCAGTGTTAACATCACTTTGTTGTGGTTTTTGTTCAAATTTTTTGTTGGAGCTACTGGTCTCTTTAGGATCTTGAAAAAGTGCCCTCTTTGCAGATGGTGATAATCTTGAAGTAGGTAGATTGGTGATTTTTTCAGTTCCATCATCCATGTATATTGGTGTTGCCTCAATTGCTTGAGTTGGGTTTGGTTCCTCAATGAATATGACTTCGAACTTCAGTTTCAAATCTGATGCAGGGGTTCGAGTTGAAACTCCTCTTCCAATGACGGGTTGTTTTGGCATTGCCTTCAAATAAAAAGTATGATCTTCATTAATTTGCATCCGCATATTCTCACCAATAGGTCCATGTTCCTGGATTAGTAAGTATGGTTAGGGAAAATGCTTATATATTCTAATATATATAAAAGAGGTGATGGACTTGCTCGGTACCGATGCGCTGTTCATCATGACTGATTCAGCAGAACACTGGAAAAACTTTTCAGCAACTTCTCCTCTCATAGAGGCTTCAATATTACCAGTTGAATCCCATAATTCGACATCAGCCCTTGCTCTTGTAAAAATAACCAATGAATTAGTGACGATTACATGTAATGTAAGATCTCATCAGAAAATGTAGAGCACGATAAACAACGTATCTAAAAAAAGAAAAAACAACAGCTGAACAAAGAAAACACAACATAACACCCCAAAGTCTCCATTTCAACACAAGGAATTGCATCAGATGCTAGTAGAGAAATCACTAAGGCCCAACATGCATCCTACATATGTGCATGCATTTTTCTATGATAAGTGTGTTGAGTGCTTGTGTTACCTTGCGATTGTTATAGCTGAGACACTGTTACAGTATCTGCACAAAAAGACATCACCAACATTGTCGGCACTTGAACCTAAGCGGCAAATACTATATGCTAGAAACCAAAATGGTGTTTTGCACACTAAGATACGGGCTGTAGCTTTAACCCAAAAATTTGTCTTCATTTGGACCTATGGTAATATAAGTATGTTTATCATACATCTGTCAACAAAGGACATATGAGAAGAGAATACAACCAGCAAATGGGATAACTGCGGCACTTTCTTTAATTCCCAAGAATATCATTTATCTTAGCTGTGTTGGCAGTAACCCTTAAAATTTACCAATGACAAGGTATTGCATAAATGTTAGTAAAATGTATATATAAATAAACCGTAGTTTGTTAAGTCTTGAGACAGAAGATGCTTTAAATTACAATATGTACCATGATTTAAATTCATTGACTTCTTGGAAGTCCCCATTGATGTAGAAGTAAGTGTTAGGTTGAGTGTTAAGAGTTAATCCTACAATTTATTTGAATAAAGAATGGAATTGTTAGCAGATACACAATAATAATAACCACTTGTAAGGGTTTAATGTATACCATTAAATGAGGTGACCATCAAATTCTGTGCAAGTAAGACAGGTCGCTGTCCAATTTGCTGACCTATTGCCACGCATTCGACATTAGCATAGGCATCCCATAGAGTTAACATGACAGTCTCAAATCTGTTACAGTTTTAAAATTTATAGTTAGAGGAATAAATAGTTTTATAAGTAATAAATTAAAGCTCAAGCAAGAGTAGGTAAGATACTCTTTGTTCACTAAAAGAATATCTTGGACATAGACTGCTCTTCGTTTTGTGGGTACCAGCCTTTTTGGGTAAATGCCGACAGCAGGTCCAATGACACCTAAGTATAAAAAAAAAAAAAAGACAATGAAAAAAGAATTTAGTTAAATGTAGATGGGAGAAGGAGCCGTCATACATGGTAACTGTAAATTTGATTATTTCTTTTGCAAGGAGGTTTGCAAAAGTAATGGGATTAGAAAAGTGAAAAAAAAAAAAGAGAATGGAGAGGGTGAAAATGAAAGCATGGATTGTCAAAGAAGATGATTTGTAACTAAAGTGTGTGGGGTCACTATCTAAACTTTCATTTTTGTCCATATATTTTGCTAGGTGATTGAAGGAGGCGAAGGTAAATTTAGAGAACAAGAAAGATTTGTTGTCTTCTTCGATGGGTTCAACTCGGGTGGTTTGAGCTATAGTCCATTGGATTGGTCCACAAAAAGCTGCATGTTGCTTTGGAGTTATTTTATGTGAGCATTTGAGATTTCATAAGTGTCGGAATAAGATCATTCTCAAAAGCATCGATCAATTCTTGCCATAATGTGCCTTGGACTGTATTCCTCTGTAAAATAATTTTTATTAGTTATCTTGCTAAGTAAGCAATCATATATTCATAACAGAAAAGTTTTTTTGTTCAGGAAACTTGAGAAAGATTTTGAAGAGTACAAAATAATTAAGAACTAAGATAGATAAGAAAAATATTAGGTAAAAGTAAAGCTGCAAATTGAGTGTTAGGGGTCAATATTGTGTTAGGGGTCAACATTTCTATTTAACAAGTGACAATTGTGCACCAAAGATGCTGTGTTACCCCTTTCAGTTTTAACAGATTTTTTCAGAAAATAGAAATCTACATTTATAGTTACTTAAAAGAGATTTTGAAGAGGAAGTTCCTTTTCGATTAATATAAATGAAATATTGAAGAAGACTGAAGTTGTGAGGAATAAATAAGGTAAAAGTTCAGCATCATGTGTGATGCCCCCTTTTGCTATTTCCAGGTTCAACCTTTAACCGTCAAAGTCAAAGGTGTAATTGTTAAATCAATGTTAAATTTAGACTAAGATGCATTAATTTAATTTTTAGGGTTACCATTTAAGCAATTAAATAAGTCTGGGATTTATGTGGAGTTATATCATAAGTGAGTAGTTAAATGAAATAAGGAATGAAGTTAGGGACCTAAATAAAACAAAGCAAGAAGTTGAGGGACCTTGGGAAATATTTTCCTATATATCTAGAAAATTCTCTTGGGCTTGCGCCATGTCTTACAAGTACACAACGAGAGAGAGAGAGAGAGAGAGAGAGAGAGAGAGAGGCCGAGAGATAGGAGTTGGGTGACCAAACGAGAAGAAGGAAAATTTTGAGAAAATTGAAGATGGAAATTGGAGAAATTGAAGGAGAAGAACAAGGAACAATCATGATATATAAGTAATTCTCACTTTTAAGCTTTGGCTTCATATAAATTTTAAGAGTTAATTTTGTTCTTGGGTTAAGAAAGTTTCATAGAATTGAGTAGTTGATTTTGAGTTGGTTTTCTATTGGTTTAAATGATGTGAATTATTCTTAGACATGAGATTGAAATTAAATGAAGGCTAGAAGGGAATTATGTAGAGTTAGTATATGAAATTATGATTTAGAAAGGAACAATGAAAACTGAATTTCTTGAAGAAGTATTCTTTGGAACTTTAAGGTGAATTATATAGTATTTTGTTAAATTAAATGAGGTTGTTGGATTAATTGTAAGAAAGAAAGCCATGTCTTTAATAAAAAGAGAAGCATAAGAGGTTAGTATTGAATTCTAGGAAGCCAAGCATATATGTAGAAATTTAATAAAAGAATCAAGGCTGGAAATTAGATTATGTAAGGTTGGTTCTGCCCCTCAACTTTGGAGGGTCATAAATGATAGTGTATGTTGAATTCTAACAAGATACAAGTTGAAAATGCTTTTTTATGAGTTGTCTATCATCCAAAATTTGAATGACACCATTTGGAGGCTAGTTGGAGTTTTTATGACATGTTTTGTGAGGGTGATTAGTGCTGACCAGAGAATAGATTTTCAAGAAGTGGAGAAATATTTCGATATTGCCAATGTAGTTTTTTTTTTAGCTCAATTTCATATATGATGACTTATATAAGTGTTCTACCTTGTGGGAGAATTTCATAAACATATGACACAATTCTTGAGTATAAAATGGTTTTAAATATGCACTGCCCAAACAGGGGAACTCAATCCTTGTTGAGGAATTGAATTGAGTCTTAAATTCACTAAGTGGTGCATATATTTGATGGAAGGGTTTAGCTAAGAATGGAAATGAAGAACTAGTGAGTGATTATGATAGTATAATCTTTAGTAATTATTGAGCTTTCTAATTTAGCACATAGTGATAAAATGATTACTTAAAACTGGAAGGAACTAGATGTTAAGTAGAATTTCTGAAAAGAGAATGAGATACAAGAGGAGCTACATTGCCACTTAGCCAGTGAGCGGATTTTCCTCTTCCTTTCTTTCTAAATGAAAATATATTATGCTTTGGTTTCTCATGAATTTAAAATGTTTTATGATGATCATGTATTTCTATGAAATTTGACAAAAGTTGATATTTCTTAGAAATGTTATGTGGAATTTCTTTAGAAAAGCTTAAGTGGAGTTTTTAAGTATAAACGATGCCCATGATTTTTGTAGGGAAAGTGTCGGATTGAAATGTGGTTTATGATGCATGAAAACTCCCAAATGTGTATTCAATGTTATGAATATACCGTCTACCGGTGAAGGGGCCTATGGCTCAAGATGTTAATATGATATGCCGCATAGGCGAAGGGGCCTAATGTGCTAGCTATGACTCAAGCTGGTTGTTGTGCCGCCTAGGGTGAAGGGGTCATAAGGAACATATGACCCAAGCTGATGTCTACGCGTGTATGACGTAAAATGAATATAACCATGTGATGATATAAGATTACATATACTCTTTGGAGTGGATTTTATGATGATTCTTAGAATGATATGAATTTTCATGATTTCTAGCATTGCAAACATTCCATAAATGCTTTGATATGAGATGAATTCCACTTGATGATGATATTTGATTTATATTGAACAATGTTATGAAAAGCAGACGTTGTTTGTGCATTTTATTAGAGATTTTGTAAAAGATGTATTTTTGACTTTCCCAAAATATGCTTAATTATAAAACTCCACTAATTGGGCTAGTTAGCTCATATGTTTTCATAAATGATTTTCTTTTTCTGGTAGCAACTGGAGTTTGGGTAAAGCATTATGACCGAGCATGCTGTTTCGAGAATTGAGCCACCACCTGACGAAATGAATTGCTCTAGGATTTATTAATACCATGATTTATAAAGTTTATATGGTTAAGATTACTAATATATGTTGGGAATATGTGTGCATGATAATTGGGTTAGTATATTTATTCATATGGGAAGTTGGATTTCCTGAAATGATGACATTTGTCATATTGTGCGGTGTTAGTCTGTTGGTGTTGGAATTTACACAGGTTGGTTTTGTTAACAAATTAAGGAGAGATATTGCCAAAATTTTTTAGAAGAATCAGTGTGTTCATGAGCCATGACGGTAAATTCTAGCGTTCAGTTGGAATTTATCGTCGGCGACGTCTCACTTCAAGTAAGTTAGAGGTACTAGGGATAAGGCGTGTCAGTTTAGTATCAGAGAAGGGTCTTGGTATTTATGTTGCATTATACTAGTATGCTAATGTTGTAGATCTAGATAATCATATAATGTGGTGGCAAGGCTTGCAGGTGTAAGAAATTTTCCCCAAACTTCCGTTACTTCCATAAAGGTAATGAAAAGAAAGATGAGAAAGTATATGGCTTAATTTATGATGATATATAATTATTGGAAGTTGCATGGTATAGTTGATGAATGTAGTTTATGGAAGAGTATATAGTTTGGGCAGCTAGTAGCAATCGAATATAGCAATTTACTTCATTTTATAGATGTCATGTGATATATATTGTTCATTCTTGTGTAGGATGTTAGATGGAATGAATTCTTGAATTTCATACAGGATCTTTCATTGTTAATGAATACTAGAATGAGCCTGTTGAATCATCTAGTTATATAAAGAATTTTGATTAGAAATAAAGGTAAGACGGATGGACCATGAGAAAGAGAATTCAAAGGAGAAATTAGCAAATTGACTGTTTTCTTTTAAATGGTCAAATTTTGGGTAATTTAGATTTAGCAATAGTAAAAGTTAAGAAAAATGTTTCACAATGTTTAGGCTATAAATGGTCATGGATTTACATGTTTATTTCCTTCACTTTTCACTTATGAACATGGATCAAGGCTGACCAGAATCTTTAGATAGTCATTTGGTTGGGATAATTTCATTTGAGAAATCACTAGTAGCTAATAGTATGTATAGGAGTTGTTGCCTTGAAGTAAATAGACAAGACTTAAAGGTGAATCTAATACCATTTGAAAGCTATGATTTTGATGTTATATTGGGTATATATTACATACCTGTGAAGCATGATTTAGTTGATTGTTTTCAAAGAGGAATAGTACTAAATTAAGTAAGCATGATAGCGGAAAATTATTTTACAAGTTAGTATAATTCTTATTATCTTATGTGTGATATCTAATATTAGTATTGAAGTTAGAGAGTTACTCAAAAGGGAATATAAAATATATCGAAGAGAAAATGTAAAGTATTTGAGACATCCTAATGGTATGAGATTTTATGATATGTTTCCAGATGAATTCAAGATTACATCGAGGTAGAAAGATTGAAATTTTGATTGATTTAATTTTAAGGAAATAACTTTTTCCTTATAATTTGGAAAAATATGGGAAAACGAAGTAGAAAGGGGGAAGAAGAGCTCAGAGATAAGCAATACAAAGTAAGTTTCATCTTGTTTCTACCTTTATTTTCATTAAGAACAAGTTGTGAGTTCTTTTCTAGGGTTCATAGAAAATTCTTATAAGGTTGAAGATTTAGTTATAATCTTGTTGTAGCTTATTTGGGATGATATGGTTCCTTAGATATGATAATAGAAGCATGTGAAACAGGTATTGAAGTAGGAATTTACAGTGCAATATGAGCTATACAAAATGGGAAATGATGGGTTTATAAGTTTAATTATCTTATCAAGATTCTTGAAGCATTGGTTTGTTTGAGACATTAGGGATTTAATATTTGTATTGATTTAAATATTTGGACGATTTAAGCATGTTATTAAGCCCGATTCTGGTTTATTTTATGTCTAAAGATATGAGATTAAATAGTATGAAGTTAGCATTCAAATTGTGAAAGTTTATGACGGAAAGAAGAAACGGCAAGGCTAATTTTGTGAAGAAAATGATGTTGGGGCTTTAAATTCATGAAATTATGATACTTTGTGAATTGTAAGATAGTGAAGGATGGCCGCAAGAAATGGATATGTTATATGCTTAATGATTTCAGATGGCAATATGATCATACCACAAGAATGAGTTTTTTTTAGTTCCATTGCCTATATCCAATAATAACTTTGAAAATTCAACATCTAACTGTGCTCGCATATTTTGTACTAATGATAAAGGAGTAAATTGAGGCCATAGATAAGATGTAACTAAAGAGGCTTTCATTATGCCATTTGGAACCACATGTGGTATTTGTCTAAAGTCACTACCTAGCACAATCACTTTTCCACCAAAAGCTACATTAGATTCATTTATATTTCTTATCATTTTATCCAAAGCTTCTACAGAAATACAGTTGACCATTGGAGCTTCATCCCAAATGATTAATCTTGATAGGCGTAAAAGAGATTCTAATGTGATAGGTGTTATATTATCTTGTTTAATTTCTCTACATTGATGTTTTATGATGTGTTTTAATACCTTAAAATAGTTGCTAGTGATTAGTTTGTTCATTTGGAACAAGACCAATTAGAAAGTAGATAAAACCGACTTTGGACGTACTTCACAAAGATTTTCGAACTCGGGGACTAAAGAGTTAGACAAGGAAACTTGGAGGACTGAAAAGAAAGGAAATAAAAAGATGGAAATTGTCAGAAGGGCCCCTCGGTGGTAGAGAAGGCAGGACGGGCACCCTGTTTGATAGTGCACCCGCCCTGTATCTGCAGAAGGCCAGAAATTTTAACAGAAGCAGGAGGGCGGACGTCCTGATGGCTGAGGGCGGCCGCCCTCCCCTATGCGTGGAAATCCTTCCCGATTTGGACTCTCTTTTCGGCCCAGCTTTATGCACGATTTTTGGGGGAGTTTTGAGGCTTTCTCAAGGGACTATAAAAGAGGAATAGATGGTGGTAAAAAAAAGACACAACCTAGAGAAGAATTTTGGAGAAACACAAGAGGATTGAAGATCGAAGATTCAAAGTTTGAGATCGACGTGAGCATGCAATGCTAAGGCCTCTTCTACCTAGTTCGAGGGGACGTTGATGTCTAAAGATTTGTTTTTCTTTTAGCTCTTTTTTTAACGTTATTTCTAGTATTGATATTTGGGATTGTTGTGATAATCTATCATTCAAGTATATGATAATTCGGTGTTTTCCTTTCGAAAGGGCTCTTTGATTGAAAGATCGCATCTTTTAACTTGAAAACCGAAGCTAAATGGTTCTCGTGTACATGGCATGTAATATGTAAATTACAACATTATTCAGATATTGACTTGTCGTTAACTAATCTTTCAACCTCAAGAGAATAATCTATGTAAGACACAATACATTAAAGATCTAAGTTTTTATTTTGATTAATATTCAAAAAACTATTCTGAAAACGGTGACAATTAGAAGGAAGAAAAAATTAGCAATTCCTATTTGAAAGTGTATTAATAAAATGACAGTGTACTTAAGTATTGATTACTATTTTTTTATCTTTAAACAAAGAGAATTTTTTGCTCCCTTTCTGTTTTGTCAATTTGTGCTGCTCTTTTGCCAACCTAAATTCATGGTCCCTCCAACCATGGTTTACAAGGCTGCTGATAGAGTTTTGGACAGCATAGCTGTTGGTAACAGGGTATGACAACCAGTGAACTTGTACCAAGGTGCATGGTTATCTTATGAGTTGTTTTGACTTCATGCACATAAGACTCGCCTATTTTAGATTTTCGGGAGGTGTCATGTCAGATTATGTCCCTATAATACATCGAAGACGTGTTTTTATGACATTGGCCCCCCTTGTGATGCTGTCATACTTATTGAAGTCATGCGTGAAGTTCTCATTGATATACTTGTTAAAAATGATCTTAGCACTATATGGTGTCATATTGTTATGTATCGTGTATTGAGATATACCATATAGATGTGGTTTCCTATACGTGTCCTGTGCATACTACATGATTGTATACTATATAGTGCTAGATCGGGACTAATATACATGTGACAGAGATAACAATCAGAGAGACAAGAATCAAGTGTGCTAGAGAAGGATCTTCCATATTTCATTATGTACGTTTTCCTGAATATGGAGTGTTAAAGGTTTCTTGATTATTGAGGTGGGTTGAATATTGTAGGTACAAATTTTTTATTATACATTCACAAGAATATTTCTTTTGGCTGTTACGCTATCCATCTGTAAATTTTTCAAAAATGCGAAATAATATTGCTTTGTATCAAATTTAAAGATATCTAAATCTCCAAGTTAAATCTTTGTACATTTTTTGAAATTCTGGGAGTTTAGTTTAATTTACTTATCCGTCCTCTTAAGTTGTTCTTTTACCCTTTTTTTCACGCTTGTAATTACTTCTTTTACATTGTAATTGTAAGGAGTGTGTGAATTCATTTTAATCCTTAGCCATGAGACCACATACGATGAGAATGAGACGCCTTGTAACTAGCCGGGTATAATTATAGGCCCGTAAAATTATGAATTAATTCATAATTCAGTCCCCCCGCCCCACAAAAAAACCCCCAAAAAAAAAACCTTCACACTGAAGAATACTAATATATACACATACATACATACATACATACATATATATATATTATAGATACGGCAAGTTGGATACCTACTGTTCATTTTGATTGTCTGATCCGCCGTCGTTTTGGACCTTTACTTTCCTTTCCTTTTTTTTTTCCTTTGCCAAGGTCATATAAATTCATACTACCGCCACAAACGACACCGTATGCCATTTCCTTTCTTTTGAACTAATCTCTCTGCAATTATTCCAAACCTGCTGCACCTGGAAAGGGAATCCACTAGCACCGCAAAGATGATCCAACCACGCCACTTTTTTTTTTTGGGTTTTCTCTTTCTAATCCAAGATCAAATTTTTGTTCTTCTTTGAAGTCCTAATGGGCATGCTATTTATTGTCATTGGCTTCTCCAGCACAGCCATTTACTCTTTATAGGTGCAAGGGCTAGATTCTCGTTCGAGTTTTTTTCCCCTTTTTTCTTTTCCTTGTGTGATTTTTGGGGCCATTTGGTGTGTTTTAGAGAATGACCATCACACATTTTGCATTTTTGATGCATTTATTGATCTATCCTTTTCATGTATCTTTATGAGTTCATGAATAATTTTTACTTATTATTTCTTGCTAATCTATTATTTCTGGGTCTACTTACCGATTGTTAAATTATTTTCCCTTATATTTATTTCTGGGTCTACCCCAATTTTATAGTTTGCCTCTGAATCTGTTTCTATTATAGCAATGTCATGTTTTCTTCTTTTATGATTCGTACAAAATTTTGTGCTTTAGATTTAGATCACTTCTATAGGAATATAGGTTCTGAATGTAAATCTGTCTCTATAAATGCTTTGATTTTGTATTAATATGTGTATTTCCTCTAGAGTTGGTTTGATTTTCCATTGAGAATGAATTTTTTTTTATCATAATGCTAGTATATTAAAAGAGCCACTTTAAAAGTTACTATTCATCTAGATCTTTTGATACGACATTGTTTTGATGCTCTTTATTTTTTTTTCAATTTTTTCAAAATTAAAACGACACTAGAGTTTCGGGACTTAAATAGCCAAAAATTGCTAATTTGCAACATTTGGAGCCCCTCGTCCCTATGCTTGCCACACCTGCAAATCTCCCAGCCCATTCTCCACTTTGCAAAGCCTCCAGAAAAGGATGCTGATGGGTAGTCAAACTCTTCGCAATCAATCCAGATGGCAAGAAGCACAATTTTTTTTTCAATTTTTTCTTTTTCCGGCAATCATCTCATAAATAGGCAAACTTACAAACCCTAATCTCAAATATCCGTACTCATTTATCTCTAATTTCCATCCATACTTCGTGGGTTCTGAAGTTTCAACCGCTGGGCAATACTTTTGATGCTTCTGGTTATCCAAAACGAAACCTTCTAGTTGCCCCCCCCCCCATTTTTTTCTCAATGTTCTGGTGGAGCACCTGGTGGCAATTAAGGTAAGCTTCATCATTTGATGGTTTCGATTTCGCATTCCAAAATCAAATTAACTTTTTATTTATGTGGTTCAAAGTTTGGGTACTGAAAAATTAAAGAGTGCACTATAGGAAATTAAGGCAATATTTGCCAAACTACATCCCATCATTCTGAAAGAGGGGATAAGGAGGAGGTGCTGACTGGGGCTCGGGATGAGAGTGGACTTTGATCCTTTTTTATTTGCTTTATATATTTTCTTTTTGCTTTCTGGTTGAGTTTATGCTTTTTTTTTTATTCTGGGTTTATCAAAATTCAGTTAGATTTCTCAGTTCCTAAGAAAAGGGGATATTTAGAGCCCCTGCTTTATCACTCCATTTATTTATTATTTTTTTGGGTATTCTTTTCCACCTTTTACATTGGGTTAATCCATTTTGAAGTTTTTGTTCTTGTTTAATATGGAGAATATCTCTGAGGTACCAACATTAATCTTCTATGAATGTAGCAAGCTATCTTGCATATTCAAAGATATGTGAGTTCTAAATCAAACACTTTAAATATTTAGGTGATTCCATAAATATTTATATATTTTATAATTTATAATTTAAATTTTATATGACTATAAGCATATTTCTACAGCTAAAAGTATGCTTATGACTAAGGCTGGCATTAGGTCGGGCGGGTCAGGTTTGGCCTTGACCCGAACCCAACCCGACTTTAATCAGGTTCTATTTCTCCAACCCGAAAACCGGCCCGACGGGCCCGTAAACCCGACCAGACACGGTCGGGTTGGTACCGGGTTTTAATTTTTTTTAACTTAAAATTTTGGCCCAAGTTTTAGGCCCAATATCAGGCCTATTTTTGTTCTGATCTTTGGCTTAGGGTTTCAAGCAAGAATCAAAGAAATAGAGAGAGAGAGACGGCAAAGGGAGAGAGAGGCGGCGGCGGCAGCACGGAACCCCGGGGCCGCTGCGGAACCCCTACGGCAGCGGCAACGGTTCGCAAGGAGACGGAGGGGTCAACCTCGGGTTTATCCAATTCTCTCATTTGTGTAGTGGAAATTGGAAAGGAGAAGGGGTTAAATCTGATTGTTTTCTTTAACTTTGTGTTGTTTGACTTGAATTTGGGGGTAAAGGACTCAAGGTTCATGAGCAGCAGTGTAGCACATTTACTTTGTTTAAAATTTCAAAATAATCTGATAAGCAGGAAGCAGTGCTCATATGAGCGGCACGGCGGCGGCCGTTATTTAGACGTGGAGGTAGAGGAATTGAATCTGAGCATATCTAGGGTTCTTAAGAGTGGAGAGTGTTTTGAGTGTGATCTTTTATGTGTAATTTTTTCTTGAAATCCTTGTATGTAATTGGACTAGTGAAATTGTCAAAAAAGGAAAAATAAATTAGCAAAGAAGGAATTTCAGATCTTGTCCCTTCAAACAAACCAAAAAAAAAAAAGCAAAAAAGTGATTTTGAAAAAAAAATATATGTAAAATCTGGTTCACCGGGTTGACTCGGGTTGTACCGAGTCAACCCGGAACCTGACTCAACCCGGTCGGGTTCTCCACCTTCCTACCTGCCAACCGACCCGGTTGCTACAGTAACCCGACCCGACCCAGCCCAGCCCATTCGGGTCTGTTGAGTTGGGTTTAACGGTTTTCCAGATTGGATGCCCAGTCCTACTTATGACTACTATTAACACATGTGAGTACGCTTAAATGATGTATTGTTGAGTTATAATGGGATATTATTTGTAAGTTCTATTACATGTGAAGCTTTATATGTAAATCTAATTTGAATTTAATTTTCGGAAAGCTTGAAGTAATTGTTACTGTTTTATGTTATTTTTGCATTTTAACTTAATTTAAATCAATTGAAGTTTACAAAGATTGAAAATTAAAATTATATTTAGAAACTTTATTCCACTTTATGTTTTAAAAACCTTATTAATCATGGTTAGAGGTAGAGGTGATCGTGTCGAAAATAAGTTTATTTAAAGGCTCTTTTTGGCAACCAATTATAATTTAGTCGATCTAATAAACATCTACTGGGAATTGGTGGGAGTGCCAACGATTACCAGCCGTTGTTGCAGCTTTGGATGATGATGATGATGATGATGATGATAACAATGATCTTGAAATGTTTTACTTAGTTCTGGTTCGCTATAATTTCTCTTGGCACACAAGAATGCAAAACATTATGTTATTTGAATGTGCTTAGGAAATAGTTGGACCCAACAAAAACTACTCACTCTTTTGAGCCAATCCTATAAACAACCAGCACCTTTTTTTCCTTTTTCTATCTTTCTGTATTTCTTTCTTTTTTTTTTCTTTCTTTTCTCAGTTTTTCACAAATACATGGTCCCTTTTCTCTTCCACAATGTTCTATTCTTCTTTGAAGTGTTCTCTTGGTTTTATTTCTTGTTTCCCATATATTCTTCACCTTTTTATGTGTATTCATGCTTCTTCAATCTTTTTTTTTGCATGGTTTTTTCACATAAAAAATGCTTGGTTTTTTTTCTTTGCTTTGTTAAAAAAATTCCCCTTATATACATTTTTCTCCTTTTTTTCCATTTTTGATTTTTTCCGCTTTCATTTGTCATGATGCATCTTCATTACTCCTAACGAATTAGCTCTATCTTT
The DNA here is from genome assembly GCA_963692815.1 of Nyctanthes arbor-tristis. Lineage (NCBI taxonomy): Eukaryota > Viridiplantae > Streptophyta > Magnoliopsida > Lamiales > Oleaceae > Nyctanthes > Nyctanthes arbor-tristis. Next base: position 3,424 of record CAVNYN010273065.1, on the reverse strand, counting down.
CTTTATTTACCCACCAATGCAACACATTGACTCATACGAGTAAAGTCACAGTATATCTCATATGTTTTCTGCACAAAATTTTGATTAAATGATCTTTATATGATTCTGATATATTGATCTCAAAGTGCTTGTGTGGGATTCGGAATCGAGGTATTTTTGAACTAATATTTTTTCAATAGTTTACATATATAGTTATATGCCTTAATTTGATTTATATTGGTCCTAGATTTGTAGATTGGTGTGAAATTTCGGTTTCAATATATCCACTTTACTTATTGAATCTTGATATGGTTTTATTTTTTCTAATTATATTATATTTGTTTTCAGAAAATCTAGCTTGCACTTCTTAAGAGAAACAAAAAAAAAGGGAGCTTGTTTGATGATCGTGTTAGTTTTCATGCATGATACATTTCATAGATTGCCATTTGCCAATAGTTTTCTATTTTTTGTCAAAATATGTTTTTTTCTCCTTGAGATGCCAAAGTTATAGGAGTACTCTTCTTCACCCATTGCGTTTTTCATGATACAGTGGACGCAACAAATAGAGAAAAGAAGGCTGGAAAAAAGTATCAGACACTAGGTCTTCTTCATTAGAGAAAGGCTACTTTGTATCTCCAATGGTTTATATATTGTCTCATTTTGAACCTTTTGTAAGTTAAAAATAAAAAACTGCGTAAGACATTCACATTTGTACCTAGCTGTGCCATGCATATGCCATTACTAGTAAGGATAAATGAATGTCATGTGATTGACATTGATTTGAAAGTCTACACTTATCTTTAATATATAGTTTATGCGTAACATCCACACCTATCAATTTTTAATATTTTTTACCCTCAAAATAAATTTTATTGTGCAAAAAACCCCTACTGTTAACTTTTACATGGTTAATTAATAATTTCACGCTTAAAAGAAACAAATTTTGAAGGGTATTTTGATCCGCCCAAATGCACTATGCCCAATAATAAACTGGCCTTTTGTTGGTAGATTTCATAATCGGCGTGAACCCGTCGTGAAATCACCACCCATTGACCAGTTAAGGCTATATTGAATCATCCACGATATATTTCAAACGTTAAATATTCAATATTTTTGTCTCCCTTGATAAGTAGGAATGCCAATTTTACACCCGAAACCTGATACCCATAGGTATCCACCCTGAACGGGGCGGGTACTAAGCATTGGGACTGGTAAGGGGTGAAATTCTCCTCCCCGAATTCTTATCGGGTCGGGGAAGGGTATTGGCCGCCCCGACTCGCTCCAACCCAATACCTGATAGCATTTTTTTAATTAAAAAAATTTTGGCATAACTATGCATTGGAGATGCTCTACGCAGATGTGTTCAGACAGATCAGACGAGCTCTGATTTAAATGACCCAAAGGAAGAAGGGTACGAATTCCAAAGTGCACTCAATGCTACAGCAAAAGAGACTGATATTCGAAGCCAGGTTTTATCTGGACACGTTTTTCATGCAGGGTACGAGGAAATTCATGGTGTTTTTAGGATCTATGAAAGCTTCATCTCCGATGGCCATGGCTGCTGTTAGGATTCAGACAGATCATCAGTGTGAAAACTCGCCTTAGTTTTACCTTTTTGGTAAAAAAAAGATTTTTAACTAATTTATTTTATTTCTTTTAAGCCTATGTTGTAAGAGTCAGTCTTGTACTTAGGAGTTGTTATTTGTAGTTGAACGTGTGTTGACAAAGATAAGAGTCAGTCTCTGCCATATTTACTTTCTGTTGGCAAAGATAAGGGACGAAATTTTATCCAAAAGGTATTCTCTTCTTCCACATATCAACTGCTTTGATCAGAGTTTTGTGGTGGTTTGATGAATGACTGATCGGCGACGGCACCGGAGGAGAGGTCAGTGCAACGGCACTGGAGGAGAGTTCGTTGGGTAGCAACACAGTGACAGGGATTGCTGTGGGAATTGGTGACCTAGTTGGTTAGCTAGACCTTGCGCTTTCAAAAGTTGTAGCACCCGCGCTGGAGAAGGTAGGTTGTTTGACCACACGGTAATTTTATTGCTGTGATGCAATTATAGTTAATTCCTGTGGAGCGGATTTCACTAGCGCCTTTTGAATAGTAGTTGATAAAGCAAACTACTATTCAAAATTAAGAATTTTTAAGTAGTGAGAAAAATGGCTACGAGAAAATAACTCGTAAGTCACATAATTAAGAATAATCATATGTATTAAAAATGAAATATATTCATATTGAGTAACTGAGTATAAATATTGATTGGTTGTTCGTTTGTAGTGCCTAAAGAGGATTTTAACCTTTAATTTAATAAAAACAATGAATGGTAAGTACATCCTAGGGATCAAAATAATGACATGAAATGAAATTTATAATCTAAGAATTTTTTAGACAAACGCTGTATTGCTCCCCTAACATCTTGATGTAAGCCTATAATTTTCTAATAGCATGTAAAATAAGCTCCATTTGAATATAGTTGAGTTGAAAGTTGAAACTCAGTTTCCTTGCAAATTTTTCTCAGGAACTAACTTTGTTAAATAAAGTAGGAAATTATTAGTGATTTCTTGAAACGACAGGTGGTTTCTTGCTTTTTTTTCTTTTTTGGCGAAGTTGGTTCCTTAAAAAAACTAGCATTGATTCTTTAGAAAAACATCTTGAGTTGCAATACATTTTATCATTAGAGGTTTCCCATCTCATTTGCTACAGTAAAATCGAAAATAACTAAATTAGTTAAAATTGAAAATAGCTCTTTGTGAGTAATTTTTCTTGCTTTTTGGCTAGTCCTCTTGATGATGAACCTGGTTGTTTCGAGGAAGCTAAAGAGGTCAAGGAATGGAAAAATGCCATGCAAGAAGAGATCGATGCTCTCTTAAAAAATGAAACATGGGACCTTGCTTCAAAACCTGATGGGTGTAAAGCCCGTTTCATGTAAATGGGTGTATCGATTGAAATGGAAGCCAGATGGAAGTGTTGACAAATATAAAGTGCGGCTTCTGGCTCATGGATTCTTTCAAAAATATGGAGAAGATTGTGAAGAAAATTTCAGTCATAGAGCGAAAATGATTTCTGTCTACATTGTCATCACTTTGGCTGCAAGCGAAAACTGGAAATCGTGGTGACTGGACGTAGAGAACGCTTTCTTGTATGGGAGCTAGATAAAGATATCTATATGAAGTAGCCACCAGGTCACATTTCTGGCTCTCACACACATTTTATTTGCAAGCGTAAGAAGGAACTTTACAGGTTGAAACAAGTTCCCAGAGCTTGGTTTTGTAAAATTGCATAATATCTCTTGTGTTGTAGGTATTATTCTACTTCTCGCCATGCTTTGTTATGTGGGACTACAGGTGTTTTTGGCTATGCTTTCTTGTTGAAGTCAAATTGACGTTTTAGGTTATATTCATGATTCGTGATTCATGAATCTATATGTCATGAATCTGGCCT
>CAVNYN010273063.1:0-10910 GCA_963692815.1 Nyctanthes arbor-tristis | reverse complement strand
GGAAACGTTATGGAGTAATTGTTAGTTTTTCTATATAATTTCGTATCCAGCCTCAAAATCCGAGCAAAAGAAATATATCCAACCTCAAAATACAATTAATTATATGAATTAGATAACTATAATATCAAAATCAATCCAGTGTAATCAAACATTAAAATTCATTGTCATCACAAAATAACAAGGGCACTGTTATCTTAAAACTATTTTAAAATCTTTTCAGAATCTTAGACTTCCATCTCTAGAAGAAGGAATAATTAATTGATTTTTACTTTTGAAAAATATATATTATTTTTGATACAAGGGTAAGATAGGAGGGGCAGATGTAGTTCGAACTCGGGACTTTTATATCAGAAAGTAAGCATTCAACCACTGTATTACAAGTCGAACCACTATTTTTAAGTTAGTTTAAATGTTTATTTAATTTAATATTAATACTTTAATGAAGTTACCTTTTATTCGTGACTAATTAATTTTTTTAATTTTTTTTTTCAAAATAAAAATCTGCCTCTCAAAGAAAAAATAATAAAAATATGAATTTTTGTCACAAAGTTTGTTAAAAATTTCTGTAAAGTGTCCATAAATTTTCCATAGAGTTTATTAAAAATTAAGAAACTTTTTAAGAGTTTCCGAAGCATTTTCAGAGAGTTTCAGTTTCCAAAATGTTTTTGAAATGAAATATTAGATTTTAGAGTTTCCGTGCTTCATAGCAATAAGGGTTTGGGGCTTGGTGTGATCCTAGACTCCTCATTGCAATTGTAATATCCTCCCCGGTGAATGGCTGATCAAGATAATCAGTTCATGCTCTTATGCTGGAGATGCCTCCTACGGCCACCTTGAATGTCATCTTCTGAAGGATTAATTTATATTAGCAAATTACAAATTCATGAAATATGAGCCATTAATTTCAATATCTTCAATGAGTTTGGGTTACCTTTTTTTAGTTAGCGACTTGGTTTTTCAGAGATTTCGGGTCATTTGATGGGCGGTCTAATTTTAGGCCTAGACCAAGTTAATAGTTGAGTCGTACGTAGATTTTCTGATTAAAATCGGTTGGATCCTTATGGATTTTATCATTTTATATCAATGATTTAGGTATCGTACACTTCCATTAAAGCCTCTCCAATAAACTATTCAAACATAGGGCAAATGGCAGCAAAGGTTTCCAACCTTTATATCCATTTCGACTTTCGTCGCCAATCTTTAAATTTGAACCTAGAGACTCTAGCCTTAAGAAAATTGGCGACGTTCATCCAAATAGATGAATTTGACCATTATATTGTTAGGCTCGACATTTGGTAACAATTAAATCAAATCCTCTTATAATTGAAACTAAATTTCACGTTCATGTCATGTGAGAATATATAGAAGTGACGTGTGTGTATAATAACAAAACAGTCATGCGAAATTTAATTTGAAGTTTTTTCTTTGTTACATGTCATATTTTTCTGTATATATGTATTGCTTTTATGTACTCGCATATTATATGAATTTAAAATTTAATTTCAATTATAATAGAAATCGATTTATTGGTTACTAAACGGTTGGAAGAGCTGTGCCAGTTTTTCAAAGGTTGAGAATCTCTTGATCCACATTTAAAGGTTAAGGACATAAATCAAATAAATATGAATCTTGACAACTTTTCTGCAATTTACCCTGAAGCATATCATGATTATGCTTAAAAATATTCTCCATAATTTAAATAGCCCATATTCACTTGACATTCAAGGAGTGGCTTTTTGAAACATTAGCTTCGCCCGAAAAGAGCAAAGGATCCATACTTGTGCTTGATTATATGGGATAGAACATCTAGGGGCAACGAAACACTAAGCTTTGGACGAATCAATATTTTTGTCGAGCCGGAGCTAGGGATGGTAACCCGCCCTGCTAAGGAATCCTCCGCCCCGTACCCGGTTTGGGGCGGATACAAGAAAAATACCCATTACTCGGCCCGTTAAGAAAAACCCTAAAAAATTGAAAAAAAAAAAAAAGAAAAGGAAACTACATGAAAAAGACATCCTAGCTATCATACATCAAGTCCAAGTTATCAATGACATTCAACTACACATCAAAATTCAAATATTTTACCACATGACATGTCAAAGTTGAAACTTCAAACATTACAAGCAAATCATCACAATCTAAAAATAACATCCCAAATAAAGTCTTAGAAGCATTGAAACAAACTTAAAACAATCATAAATCTAAATATGACAATAAAATTAATTGTTCATTGAAAACATTCATAAGAGAGGGTAACTTTCTTTATTCCTCGTCGTCATTATATGTGAAAGTCACGATGGCCACAGAATCCTATACAACATACATTTAGAATAAGATTTAATAATTATATTTGTAACATTGCAGCAAAATCTTAAAAATACTTATTTCAAAGAATCAAATTACCTCCTCTTCAATTTCTTCGTCAGAGAGAGAAGAACAACAACCTTTATACGGATGTGAGGGTAGTGACTCCTCTGATAACCAAAATACAACAAAGAATTAAGTTCTAAATACTAAAAATAATTAAAAAAGCTATTGAGTTGAATAAGTTACCATGAATATCAGCACACAACCAATCTCGAGCCCACATCAGAGCCTCTAAAATTTTAGGATGAAGTCGATTCCTATGTGGACTCACAAATCTACCACTCATACTAAATGCAGACTCTGAAGCTACAGTGGCAACTGAGACGGCCAACACATCTCTAGCTACTTTAGCCAAGAGAGGGTACTTGCTTGAATTAGCTTTCCACCACCCCAATATGTCAAAGTTAGGAGTTCTTGGTATTACTGCTTCCTCTAGGTACAATTGAAGCTCTGTTTTGGTTTCATTTTTAGTAATGCTAGAAACAAACAAGTTATAGTCTTGCAAATCATCATCATTTGCCGATGACCACTCATTTTGACAATATGACCGAGTAGAGTGTAAAACACCAAAACTAGCACTTCCATTTCCTTTTCCCTTATCTTGATAATGCGAAACCAATTTTTCACAAACTTCAGAAAGATTTTTAATTTCATCTTTTAGATCGGAAGAGCGAAAAATTCTAGAGTAATAAAACTCTACCAACTTCAATTTATACCTGGGATCTAGCACATTAGCTAGGGCCAATATCCCATGAATGTCATGCCAATACTTCTCAAACTTCTCACTCATCATCAATGCCATATTTCTAATTTCAATATATTGAGATTCCATCCAATCAGACATTGACAACTTAATTTGACAAACATTTGTGAAGAAAAGATTGGCTGTAGGATAACTGAGCTCTTCCGATAAAACAATTCAGTTACTTCATAAAACTTCTTTAACCTTTCACAAACTTGTTTGGCCATATTCCAATCTGTTTCAGAAGGCAAGGTCTTGTATTGTGGTTCTCGTTACTTCAAACGAGGGAACACATCAATATAATAGATGACAGTGCGTAGCATAAGATAGGTTGAGTTCCACCTAGTATCACAATCAAGAGCCAACTTTTTACCACATGAAATTTTCAATTGGGTAGTAGCTAATTCAAATCTCTGTAATTGTTTTGGTGTTGCCGACCAAAAAGCAACGCTATCCCGAATCTTCTCAACACTCTTTTCTATTATTTTAATACCATCCTTCACAATTAAATTCAGTATATGTGCACAACAACGAACATGAAATAAATCACCATCAACCAAAAGTGAGTTTCCAGGAAGCCTATCTTTCATTTCCCTTATCATAACATCATTAGTCATACAATTATCAACAGTGAGTGTAGATAACTTACGATCTAAATTCCACTGGTATAGAGTATTGATCAAGATAGTAGCCAGAACCTCCCCGGTATGTGGACAAGGCACATAAATAAACCTACAAGAAATCATGGTCTTATAAATTTATCTAACTTGCAAAATTAGAGAAAGTAATTGAAATACTTTTTTTTAATAATATACCTCATGACTCGGCTCTGAAGTCTCCACCGATCATCTATAAAATGTGCAGTGAGAGCCATGAATCCCTTCTTTTGATTTGATGTCCACATGTCGGCAGTCAATGCAATCCTACTCTTGTTCTTCTCCAACATAGACATAATTTTCATCCTTTCACAATCATAAATCTTTAAAATATCGTTCTTGACCGTATTTCGAGTAACAAATTTAAACTGCGGTTGAAGGACATGCACAAATTGTCTAAAGCCAATGTGTTCAACCATTGATAACAGATATTCATGCAAGATCAACATTTTTTCCTGGGCCATCCTACAAGCTTCTTGATCAAAAGCATAAGTAGTTATTGACACCGTTCCCTCCACTTCCTTTTTAATATTTAACATCATTTGCCCAACGTTTCTTTGATTACGACGAAGACATCTTCTACAATGTTCATGCAAATGTTTTGTCCCATTCTTAGCACTAGCCCCCAACTATTTTTTACAATAATGACATATGGACCTTTCCTGACCCTTAATCTTTTTTTTTTTTTGGAAATGATTCCACACAATAGAACGCAATTTCCTTTTTTTACCTCTATTTTCGTCACTATCTCCATCATCAGACAAATCCACGACATCATTTCCAAGAACTTCATCATTGCTTTGCCCCAGTATTTCTTGATCATCAGGAACTTGCAAGCTGTCTTGGGGAGGTATTGAAGCATTGTTGTTCTCCTTTGGAAGTGGAGCACTTCCAACAGAAATAGGAACCGAAGTATGCTCTTGTTCTAACATTACTAATTAGTTTTCACAAAAAGCTATTAAAATAATTTAATGTATTGAGAGTTAGTCCTAAATTGTAAATAGATAATAGCACTGGCATACTATATAATAATAAAATGTTTTATTTGCAAAGTGTAAACTAGTAAAGTTGAATAATATAAATTTAGTGAAAAGATAAAGAATTAAAGATTATTAAATTATTAAATTGTTACATACCCATTATATTAGAATTATCAATTATTAACAAAATCTCCTTTCATATTCTACTAGAATTAATTATCCCGCAAGTTATATATTTCCATTTAATTATAGACCGTACAAATAGTATAAATAACCAATCACTTTATTGTTCAATAAGCTTTCTTTGACTTTAAACTTGAGTAAAAATTTAACCAAAAAGTTTAAATTCAAATCTTAACAATCCCTTTTTCTTTTCACTTTTTTTTGCCCCTTCTTGATCTATTGTTCATGGCCTACTTATTTTTCACTCCTTTTTGTGTTTGTTCTTTCAAGTGCATTGGAATTTGGAACTGCATTTCATGGTATGAGCAAATGAAAAAAGTCTGACAATCAAGCAGCATATCGTTTTCTTGTTGAGAGAAAAGCGAAACATAATTTTCCTTTTCCTTTTGTCTTCTTCTGTTAGTGAATTTTTGTTGAAGAATGAGAAGGTAGGTCTGTAAGATTGGTTATTTTGCATATAATATTCAATTATTAAATGATTGGAATATTGGATAATGTAAATAAAAGCATTAGAAATGAAAGTGTGGAATGGAGGTTGAGCTTGGTATTCAATGGCTACTGACGTCCCAACAACTATTAACTAAGCATAATGCACAATTATTATAGGCCCAACAACCAATGTATGAAATTAAGGGGAAAAAAATAATGAATGAACAAATAAAAAAATTAAATAATTAAAAAAAGTATAATAATTGATTGTTAACTATTTTATAATTATTCTCAAGTCAATAGTTTTAAGAATTTTTAATTTTACAAGCTTTTCCTAGGCGGGGATCATTTTATTTCATCTTTGTTATTGCAATGTCTTGAACACAGATGATTAAGACATTTTAACAAGAAAAAAATGAACTAAATAACCATAAAAACATTCATCGAGCAACAAGCTAGCAACGTCCATTATCATCACTTGTCACTCTATAAACATTCTATAACAATTAATCAAACAATCTAAATCCAAGATCCTACAAACATTCTATAATACTTAACCAATCAAGAAATAAAAATGGTGAAAAGTGAACTAAATAACCATAAAAACTGCCATAGAGCAAGAGCAGTAGCGAAGGAGCAATTGAGAGGGAGTACCACCGGAGATCAGCTTCAAAGGAAAAATGGAGAATCCCAGTAGAACGGTGAGCTGCAGGCAGCGAACGGAAGCCAAGGCTCGAACGGAGGGCGAGGCTGAGGAGCGGCACAGCAGCATGAAGGATACCCAGCGTGTTAACCAGCAGCGAACGGAGGGCGAGGCGACTGATGGACAGGACTGTGTCTACTGTTTACTGCTGGAGAGTGGATGATTGGAGGCTATCGACAAACAACAGAGTGAAAGAGGCTCGGGTTTGTGGTTTGTCAAATTGTGTTGAATGATTGAATCAGATTGTGTTGTTTTAATTTTTAAGGAAGTTAAGGTGTTAATGGTTAAGTATTACCTAAAAATTGAGTAAAAATTTAATAAAAAGAGCACCCAGCAAAATGGTTAAGATGCTTGTTATTTGCAACTTTGGCATGGGTTCAACACTCCACAAGTGTCAAATTTTTTTTTAACCAAAAAAAAAGGGAAAAAAAGGAAACAGGTATCGGGTTGGGGGCGGGGCAGGGCGGGACGGGGCGGCCATTACCAGTCCCCGACCCGATAAGAATTCGGGGCGAGATTTTTCACCCCATACCCGCCCTGATAAAGTAATACCCGCCCCGTTCGGGGCGGGTACTTGCAGGTATCGGGTTTTCTGGTTCGTTCTGCCATCCCTAGCTGGAGTTGTGGCATCTAGACTTCCATTCCTTCAAGGATGGAATGCGGTTAGGATGAAGCATTTTGTACCAGTTCACTTGGCTGTCCACAATTATTCCTAGTAAAACCGCCTACTGAGATGCTAAAATGCAATGTGGATGCCGCTAAAGGCGGTTAACTCAAGTTTTGATGATATTTCTCCTTTTGGGCTAATTATTCAAGACTTTGGAATTTTGCTTTCATTGTTCATTATCTTAGTAGGATATCTAAAAATTATGGTAATTGTATTTGCCTTGAAGCTCTTTCATTTTTAGGATTTATGATGATTACTTAATAAAGTTTCAATTTATTTTGAAAAATAACCATACTCACTTAGTGAGAGAGATTATTGAAGAGGGAAAAAGCAACCGTATATTCTCTTCCTTTTGAATATTTTCATTTGGACAAAAGAGAAGATAACGGGTTTGATAAAATAGATACGTGATTCATTTGATTGCCATTTATTTAAAAGTGATCTAATGTGCTGAAAAATAAGATCATACTATATGTCAGTTTTGTTTCACTTTTTATATCTACCTTTGTTCAAATAGCACAACCCTTTTTGTTTTTTTGTACCTATATATAGGAGAGAAAAACTTACTTTCATTCATAGTTAACTCATAAATGGGAATCAAAAAAGACGGTATGATAAAAGACTTATGCTATTTGAACAAAAGGGGAAACAAAAAAGTTAAATAAAACTGACACATGGCGGGATCTTGTTTTTCAACACATCACATCACTTTTAAATCAATAGCAATTATATGGGCCACATATCTTTTTTTTTCTAATTCTTAATTTGTCCTTTTTTTGTCTAAATAGAATTATTCATTATAAAAATAACACAATTAAGCAAGAAGTACGAGATTATACTACATTCCCACTTTATTTTCATCTTAAAGAATAAGTAACCTATTTGAACACAAATGAACAAAAGTTATGGCAAATAGAGACAATTTTCTAGGGAAGCAGATAATGGCTCAGAGTTTGGAGTCAGGTGAGTTGGCATAATGTCACTAGAGGTCTGGTTTCAAACTCGAAGCCCTATCTGTTTCAATAGCGTGCTTGAATTTTACACCCTCATCCCATCGTGATTGTAATTTACAACTTTTATGAGTTTCTTCATAAGTGTGACATATGGTGTGAAAAAAAGACTGGAAGCACGTGAAAGATGGCAAAAAATTGGAGGGAAAAAATTTCATACTTCTTCAAAGAAGAAAATGAAGACCGGAGATCCAAGTATGTTAATTGCTTCATTATATTCGTGTTGACATTTTAGTTTGTCCAATTTCCCCATTACATTGCACAACAGGAACCACGGCACACCAAGGGAGATCTGGCTCTATGCTTTTAGTGTTTCTATGTGGAATTTTGGCCTAGAAGCAGAAAAGTTAATCCATTTTCTTTCCCTATTCTACATGAAATTTTGTAAGTTCTATGTTATTCCCTTGTCATGAATCAGCTCTTCAACAACATCACAACCAAAATTCTAAACACCAAAACACTAGAAATCAATTGAAAACAAATATTCCCAGCTATATTTGAGTAAACTCAATGGCAAAGTAGGATATAACATGTGAGTTTAAATTTGAGAAGGAAATTCCGATCTCAAATTCAACCAGCACTAACATTCATACAGTCACCATCGACAACTGAATTAAACTAATAATCAAACAAACTAATTCAACAGTTCAAACATAATTCTCGACATAGCAACTTATATTGCATTACCCAGCTATACATTACATCTATTGACTGAAATTACATAGAAATTGAGACTTAGATGAGAAGAGAAGAATTGATGGACGAGGAGCAAAAATTAGATTTAAGATGAGGAAGAGAAGAAAAAATTAGATTTGAGATGAGGAAGAGAAGTACTAGAGGAGAGAACGAGGGGTCCGATTCTAATATCTTTCCAGTCTGCCTCTTTTCTATCTCTTAATGTATTTTTATAGTGGATAATAAGAAGTGTTTTTGGTAATTAACAAAAGTGCTAAATAAAAAAGGCACTTTCCACCCCTCTCAAGACATCTCTCCCCCCTTAAATGAACCTTGTCCCCAAGGTTCAAAAGTGGAAACCTTTTCAAAGTTTCGTCTGCCGGTTCAAAAGTTGTTTCTTATTCAATGTTTTCCTTCATCGATCTGAATTTTTTCACTTTTCAGTGTTCCATCTAGTCTCTTCCCTAGGTTTCTTCTCAGTGGGACTACGTGCTTCTGCTAAAGAGACTTCAGTTTCACTCACAACCAATTTATTCTCAGTAATCTCTATCAATAACACATGGACAGTTGTATGAAATTTCGCAGGTATAAGGAATGCTAGTTTGTAAGTCAGAGTCCCTACTACTACTTGCACCTCATCCACTTCTAAGATAGTATAAATAGCAATCCTATAGCCTGTGGAGTACGCTTGGGAAATTCTAAAAGTTTTCAGCTCCTCATCGCCTATGTGAGAGCAAACAATGGCATCTGAATCTGAACCGAAAAACTGTTTTTTGGCCTCGCAGAAATTGCTCTTATCTAAATTCCCATTATTAAAGCCAATCTTCCCTGGCCATTGATGAGAAACATAAGCATTGATGAGAAACAGATACGTCTTCATTCTTTATGGAACCAACATGAATTAAATTAGAGTACACTTGGTTCTTATTTACTTCCATTTTTTGGATTACCTTGCCAATGTCCAAGTGCAATCCATTCACCCCACAGGTTACTTCCCAAAAATTTTTTCATTGTCGTCTTCTATACGGTCGAAGACCTGTGAAGAGAAAGGCCAGGTTTCCCCATGTAAATTTTCCTAAGTAACAAAGACTCCAATTCATTGGGATTCTGTCTCATAATCAAAGTTGTTTCATGTTTCCTCTATTTCTTCATTAGCCCAATATCATTACTCATCTCCTTACCTACGTATTCAGCAAACCTTTGGCATATTCGAGAGGAAAACATCTCCCAATCCATATTTGAATGGTTGTGAGTGAAAGAACGCAACCAGATCTCCACTCACTCTTTTAAGTTTCCTTTAGCAATGTTCAAGTTCTGCTCATCAGGGATTTGATGGGCCTGAAAAATTTCTTCAATTTTTTCTTCCCACCTCTTAGGATCTTCCCTTCCGTTAAAATGTGGTAAATCAAATTCTGGAAGCTTCTTCATTCTATTATCAGTAGTTCCTTCCCTAGCACAGTGAGTAGCAACTTATCCCACCATCCTATACTTAGATTCACCCCTACTCCCTTGAATATGTGCTGCTAAGAATGTTTCAGTTTTAATTTTGCCTACTATCACTCTTATCATCTTCTTAACCTCAATTATGAACTCCTTAATGGATCGTTGCCTTAAACCATTAGCTTCTGCCATTTGCCTAACCTCTAGATAGTTTTGTTTTACAACTTCCTTTAATTCTTCCCATTTTTCCTCTGATCTAGCCAGTTTGGCATCTCTTTTCTCACTAATGGTGAGCATATCATGTTCATATTTCATCATAAGCTCTTTAACTGTATGATTTCGAGTCATTTCACCCGTTTTAATACCATTTGTCATGAAACAACTCTTCAACAACAACACAACCAAAATTCCAAACATAAAAAACTAGAAATCAATTGAAAAAAAAAAATTCCCAACTATAGTCGAGTAAACTCAATGGTAAAGTAGGATATAACATCTGAATATAAATCTGAGAAGGAAATCTACAAACCAACAAATTTAACCAATACTAACATTCATACAGTAACCACCGACAACAGAGTTAAGCTAATAATCAAACAAACTAATTCATCAGTTCAAACATAATTCTCGACATAGCAACTTATATTGCATTACCCAGTTATACATAACATCTATTAACTGAAATTACATAGAAAATGAGACTTAGATGAAAACAGAAGAAGAAGAATTAAAGGACGAGGAGCAGAAATTAGAGTTGAGATGAGGAAGAGAAGAACCTGAGAAGAGAATGAGGGGTCTAATTATGATATTTTTCCAATCTGCCTCTTTTCTGTCTCTTAATGTATTTATATAGTGGATAATAAGAAGTGTGTTTGGCAATTAACAAAAGTTCTAAATGCAAAATGACACTTTCGACCTATCTCATGAAATCTCTCCTCCTATATGAACCTTGTCACCAAGGTTCAAAAGTGGAAACCTTTTCAAATTTTCTTTGCCACTCAAAAGTTGTTTCTCCTTCAATGTTTTGCCTCATTGAACTGAATTTCTTCACTGTTCAG
>CAVNYN010273062.1:0-19557 GCA_963692815.1 Nyctanthes arbor-tristis | reverse complement strand
TGAATTACTGCCACTGGAGGCCTTCCACTAGAACTCACCTCCTCCTCATCATCTTCCTCTTCACTCTCATTATCCATCCAATCCATGGACCGTGGCACAAACTTAGGCAATATAATTATGAATGGCAAAAAGTCAGGTTCAAGACCTTCGAAACATTTTACCTGTCGTGCCCTACTCTGTGGCCCGTCAAAATCGGGGCGGGTTGGGCCCTGTATCGGGATGGGGCAATTTTTGCCCATTTATCGATCGTTTACATGTTTTATGAATCTTTTAATTTTTCAATTTTTTTTTTGTATTTTTACCTATTTTTAAATAATTATTTAATTTTCTATTAAAAAAATAATTTTTCAATTTAATCCGGATGGATTCAGGTAGGGTCGATTTTGAACCGACCTGCAACATGATTTGACTTGAAATAACCCAGCCCAATCTAAACCCTTGACAAGCCAATGCACGGAGTAGAAAATTTCCTCCTCATTTGGGCAGGGGCGGAGCCTCCATTGGACAAGTGCGGTCCATGGACCGCATTGAACTTGCTTCGACCTAAGGGTGGAGACCACACTGAAATTGGGCTGAGAATATCCGCCATTATCGGTTGATGAAGAGTTGCAGCTTTGCAGGTAAATACACGATGAAGGAAGAAGAAGCAGCCGAAAATGACACAGAATGTGGAGGGTCTTGAGATCTAAATGCAAAATTACAAACTTGCCCTTAAAAAAAGGAGTTCACATGCTTTCTTTTGAGGGTTTGACCGGCCAGACCTCTTCCTAAATTTTTTTTTCTCGAATGCTTCCCTCTTCCTAATTAAGAATAATAGAGTATTATATTTTTTATATGGAAAAGTGATGATACATAATTTTTTTATAGGAGTAGACGTTTTTCATTGATAATACATAATATTTTTATTACAATTTATGATCTAGTTTTAATATTTTTACAATTTAATAAATCATCTAACTCTAAGCTAATTATATATATGCGAGTATTGTTTCGCTTGTCAACCAATGACTTTTTTTTTTTTTAAATAAGAAAGAGAATGAGTGAAATGTATGTATTATATTAGATCTTATAAAATATGAGAACGTGATATTTGTAAGGTAAACTTCAAATTTGAAATAGAATAAGAAAAAATTAGTACAGTAGCATGGACACTAGTACTATCTAATTTTGCAACTTTTAGTTTAGACATGTGGTTGCATCAGTTGGTGTGATATACAAGTTTAGTGAAAATATTTGGGGTGGATAATTTTTTATAGATATATATTATAGGTGTTGATGTGTCAAAATTACAAGTATTTAAAAACGTGATGACACAAATCTTAGTTTTATAGAACTCGATATCGGTTGACTTGACAATTAGTAGGAATTTGATGCAAAAAGATTTGCTTTCCGATGGTGTAAATTTTACTGTAGCTCTTACTGCATGTAGTCATATAGGTTTAGTTGAAGAGGGTTTGATGATGATACATCAAAGTAGAGTTGATGAGAGGCAAAAAATTTCCGACCGCACTGGACCAAATTCTTGGCTCCGCCCCTGCATTTGGGGGCGGGGCTTCATTAAGTTGAGGTCAGATGGATCTATTTTTTTGTCCTTAACTATAAACGTTCGATAGTTCACTTACATGGGTAGTTTATGATTGACACTTTATGGAAGTCAACCATTAGCTCTAAGTCATTTTGTACTCCATTCGTCAGAAAAAATTCATGTACTCTATGAGCATCCAAAACTCGATACTACATCGATTTATTTTTTGCCATTTGGAATATTTTGAGACCCACTTAACCATTTAACAATCCCACTAAGTTAATTAAATGTTAACGACTAACACCGTTAACTATTACCTAAACTTTTTTCATTTCTTTATAGTTATGGCAATTTTATTTTTGTTTTTATTTCAAAAAATTCAACTAAAATTTCTAGAAATAAAAACAAAAATAAAATTGCCATAACTATAAAAAAATGAAGAAAAGTTAGGTAATAGTTAACGGTGTTAGTGGTTAACATTTAATTAAGTTAGTGAGATTGTTAATGGGTCAAGTGAGTCCCAAAATATTTCAAATGGCAAAAAATAAATGGACAGAGTACCAAGTATTGAGTACTCACGAAGTACAGGAATTCCCCCTGCAAAGATAGTTTACTATTCCTTTTTTATTAATCTCAATTTATAAAATGCTTCAACCCCAAAATCGAGGGCCCCCCCACCTGCTCTACTCTTAGAGCCTTGGTGGATAATGTAAATCGTGGAATGTGCTTCAGTGTGATATGTTTTCTAATGTACCAATGTTTATTATGCATTTTGATTAACAAAAAAACAAAAAAAAGAGAATCATTAAGGTGGTTAAAAAACAGGAATCATCAAGGTGGTTTAAAAAAAAAAGGAATCATTGAGGTGGTTCAAATTATGATGACTCAAATTCAAACCACACCTGCGAGTCTCTTAATTTCCTTTTCCCCTATCTTGCCTCATGTATAAAATAAAATAAAATAAAATAAAATAAAATTAAAAAAAAAAAGAAGAAGAAAAATCGTTAGGGGGGGTGGAATTGAGTTTTATTAATTTGTGCAAACAAAAAAAGTGGACCATTTCTGTGATACATGGAGTATATACTTATTGGTCAATGCATAATATTCATGGCAATCTTCATTGATTTCGAGGATGTTTCATCAACCATGGTATAAAAAAATAGTCTAGTTTTCTTTTTTTTTCATCTGTTTTAAAATATGGTGTAATTTCATTTTTAAAAAATAATTAAAATATTAGTTCTCTTATATGCCCTCATTTAATATGCATAATTATTATAAAAATAGAATTTTTAAAATAGAATAATTAATAAATGAAATGATATAATATGAAAGTGATGTTAAAATTTACTTTTTCAATACTACTAATATTAAATAAATTTTTCTAGTTTATGTGAAAAAAGAATATGACTATCTTTTTTAGACGGAGATAGTAATATTATTGTTAGTTTGCATAATTTTTTTGCATTGTACTTGTTGAATGTAGTTCTATACACATTTGTACTGTTTTAGTACAAATTGATTATAATGAAATACCACAAAGATAGGAATGACAACAGGGCGGGTCCAGGTCAGTAGGCCTCTTCCTGTACCCGCCCCATTTCTACCAACCTCCACTCTATACCCACGGGGCGGGGTCGGTCGGATTATGTAGGTAAAAAATACCTATTACCCGAATTTCAAAAATCTTAAAAAAATAAAAAAATGTAAAATACATAAAAAAATTCAAATAATATTAAATTCACCAAAATAAGAATACTCTAACATTTAATAAAATCATACACAATAATCAAATATTGAGTCATAAAATGTTTAAACATAAAGTTTTTAAGACTTGGGAGCTAAACTCAAATATTAAAAGTTCAAATTATCAAACAACATTCAACTACACACCAAATATTATAGTTCAAGCATTACAAGTAAATCTTCATTTAAGACTTGAGAATTAAACTCAATTGTCACATGTTTGAATCTTCTCTGAGTTCCTCCTTAAAAATTTTTATTTAAAAAAAATTTATCGGGTCAACGGGGCAGGTCGGGGTGGGACGGCCATTGCCCATCCCCGCCTGGTTTAGCTTTCGGGGAGGACACTTTCATCCCATCATTATTTAATGGGGTGAGTACTCGCGAGTTTCAAATTTTGGGACTAAAATTGCCATCCTTAAGAGCAAAATTAATGTGAGGGTAAAAACCCCAAAGTGAAAATTTGAAGGGGAAAAAACCTATTTGGAAAAGAGAAAAAAATTAAAGAGGTAAGACTAATTGCAAGGGTGAAAAACCCAAAATGAGGGCTAAATTTAGCCCTTTCTTTTAACTTTTTCCCCTCCAAAAGTGCCAAAACTCACCATCTTCAACCATACATTATTTAGCTCAATAGGGAAAAATCCAAAAATAAGATTATTCCTCTTTACATTATTTGCATGCATGTAAACAAAAGGGGAAAAACTAAAATTTGGGTTTTTTCCCCCACATGCATGATTAATGTGGGATAAAAATCCCAAAGTGAAAAAAAACCAAAGTGAAAATTTGAAGGGGGAAAAAACCACTTTAAAAAAGAGGAAAAAATTCAAAGGAGGAAAACAATTGCAAGGGTGAAAAAACCCAAAAGATGGGCTAAATTTGGCCTCCTCTTTACCTCACCGGCCCCAGGCGGCAAAAAAAAAAAAAGCAACAACAAAGTGCCAAAACCCATCTTCTTCAACCCATAACAGTTTGGGCTTTTTCCTCATATTAATTATGCTCTTACACATGAATTTCAATACCAACACGATCTATTGTACTGTGATTAAAAAGGCACGAAATATTGTACTAACCAGGGTAAAATCGCATATCCAATTTAGCGCGTTTGTTATAACAATCAAAGCAAAATATAACTCGCATATTCAAAAAATTATGATGTGACCCGTGACCCTCACCCACCAGGAATTTATGACCGTTACCGCAACGTTCCAAACCCCCGAATTCAAATATCTTTTGTTACTGGTTACCGTTAAGCCACACCCACTCCCTCTCTCTGCCCTTCACAAAACCCTTAATTCCAAACATGAATTTACCGTGAATTCAACAAATTGAAGTTCTTGCCCTTTTTCTTGATCGAAAATACAAGTTCTTAACCGGAAAATAGACGCTGCAGAATTGTTGTTTGGCCCCGTTTTCTGGGTTTCTTGATTATTTCAGTTATTTCTGAATCTTGATTAGAAATCTTTTGTTTTCAATTTTATTCTGGTTTTGTTTCTTTTCTTGATTAATTCGCTTTCTGTGCATTTGGAAAAGAATATGGCGGCATTGGCACCAGGAATTCTGTTGAAGCTACTGAATGGGATGAATACAGGGGTGAAGCCCACAAGTGAGCATCGAAGCTCACTTTTGCAGGTTACTGATATTGTCCCGGCAGATCTTGATGAGAAGAATCTTTTACCAAAACATGGTTTCTACATCAAGGTATCGGATTCTTCGCATTCTATCTATGTTAGTCTACCTTATGAGCAAGATGATCTTGTTCTCAGCAACAAAATGCAATTGGGGCAATTCATTTATGTTGATAAACTGGAGCCAGGATCGCCTGTTCCCATAGTCAAGGGAGCGAAACCACTTCCGGGAAGGCACCCATTAGTGGGCACGCCGGAACCATTAATGGGATTGAGAGAAAAGGGGGAGAAAATTGAACAAAAGCTCAATCAAAAATGTTCAGCTCCTAGAAGGAGTTCTTGGGGAACAGGGACTAATGGGGCGGAGAATATTTCATCACCAAGTGTTATAAAGCCGGTACCTTTGGATTTCGATCAATGTACACCGGTTAAAGAGAGGCTGGCCAGTGCTGTGAAATTCTCTGGTAATTTTCCAATGTCACCAATGATTCGGGGGCGAACAAGGGAGGCAAGTACCGGTGGCATCTTTAGGTCTTCAGTCGGAGGTGGGCTTTTGTCCAAAATTGCAGAGGCTAAGGGGGAAAGTCCACTGGTTAGGAAAAGCTGCATAACCCCTTCTACGTCTAAATACTCAAGAAGCAAAAGTGTATGCGACAGAGAACAAAGGATCTCGAAAAGTCCCTTCAACACAGCTGTAGGTACATCTCCCCCTTGTTCATTTATGTCTTTCAGCAGAGGCTAATACGGGTATCCAAAATGGTCTTAAAAGTACACTTTTTCCTTGTTTTTCAGGAGAAAAAGAGTTCGACCCCACCTCCCTGCTCGCGGAATGTGAAAATAGCAGCTTCTCCTATTATTACTGGGAATGCACAGAGTGACTCGAATCCAAAGATAACTTCTTCACCATCACAAACTCAACCTTGTTATTCGGCCTCCCCGAATACCAGTCTTCCAGTGAACTTACCTGGAAAGCTTAGCATGCTTGGAAAGGTGAGTCTCTTGAATTAGAGAGTACTTTGTTACCTTGTTAAAGAAAATAAGTTAGTAACTTGTCTGTTTTTGTTTTTGCATCGATTGCTGATATGTATTAGGAAGCGGTTCAACAGCGAGAGACGGCACAGAAGATTGCCCTCCAAGCACTGAGAGATGCTAAAGCCACTGAAGATATTGTTCGTTGTCTCAAGTACGATTTTGATCCTCAATTCCTTTTTTTGTTCTGTTATTGATTATAGAACCTATTTAATCTGATTTTGTTGCTTATAGGATGTTTTCAAACTTGACTAAGTCATCTAAACCGGAAGCCCCTGCAGCTTGTTTTGAACAATTTCTTGAGTTTCATAACCAAATTACACAAGTGGTGGCTGAGATGGTGTCTATTCAAGCAGCAACTGAGATGGTTCAATCACAAAATGCAGAAAATAGGAAGATTGTGGGGAAACATCCTGAAGAAGATTGCTCTATTTTACATGAAATAGCCCAGAATTCAATGGATCAACAACAAAAATCAGAGTGCAATGCATCAAAAAGAAGAGCTGCACTTTACAAATCAATCGCATCTTTTCCTGAAAGAAATGAGCAAAAGTCGATTTTGGGAAAACATTTTAGATCCTCAAACCATAACCAGAAGGTGAGCGTAGAAAACAAGGGATCAGCAGTAGCCCCTGAGGCTGGAAATGGAAATGACGAAAATATGAAACCGGCTTCTTCTTGCAGTGCATCAAACACTATCAAACTCGGAAGGCAGATCGAAACTGAATCTGGGAACTGGTTTATGGAATTTCTTGAGAAAGCACTTGAAAAGGGAATGAAGAAATCTAATGGAACAGGAGAATCTGATGCTCGAAAAGTTCCACAATCACTTATTTTGAAGGTGATAAATTGGATAGAGGTGGAACAAAGTGATCCAAGTAAGAGGCGGGTGCATCCAAGAGCTGCACATATAGCCAGGAAGTTTAGGATTAAGATGAAGAACCCTTGAACAAGAATCGCCTAGAAAAAAAAAATGGGGATTTAGATCAAACATGGTTTGTGATATCAGTTGTGATAATTACAAAGTATCTTTTTTCTTGCTGTGTGGAGATTAATGTTTATTTGTAGAATACCATAGAGATAAAGGTTGTGTAGATCTTGATTCTTATTAATTTCTTATGTTTTTCGCTGCCTTTTTAAAATTACTCAATTGAGATTTTTGACTTCCAAAAACACAAAGCAAGATTTTATTACTTTTTGTTGCAAGTGGCATATATATGAAGCAAAATGGCAGCCCGAAGACATTCTACCATGGTGATTGGCACAATGGTCCAAAGCAAATGGAATGGTGAGCTTTCATTCAAGTTGAATTGCAATTGTAACAGATCATCTGTCAAATTAGCATTGCAAGGAGATGTTAGTTGTACCGGTACTATAAATTTTCTTATGGTGGTGTCCAATGGACTCCATAGAAGAACCGCCAGTACTATGAGGAGATTCAATTGACATCTCCTTACACCAAAAACAAAACAAGATCTCATTGCTTTTTTTGTCGCACATGGTGTTCGTGAAGCAAAATGCTGATGTGAAGACATTCTACCTTCATTGTGATTGACGCAATGGTGCAAAGCGAACGATAAGATTTCGTTCAAGTTGTAATTGCAGTTGTAACAATATCACCGTCGATTTAAAGCATAAAAGAGATTTAATTGACATCTCCTTACACCAAAAACAAAGCAAGATTTCATTGCTTTTTGTTGCATGTGGCATGCGTGGGGATTGAGGCAATGGTGCAAAGCGACTAATGAGATATCATTCAATTGGTGTGCGGTTATAACTAAAAAATCTACAAAATTCAACCGTATATTTGTTTACCAATTTAACTGTTAACATGTATTCTTGCCTGTTCACGCATCAGGTCATCATAATATCATGATACGATGCTATGACGATATTGGAATATCATGATTAGATGCTATGACGATATTGGCAACTTCCTCTTTTTGTTACACATTGGGGGTATGTTTGGAAAACACTTGAGATTGTCATATGGACAGTTGGTGCTACTTATGTTAAGGGTCTGTTCTGTTTATATTTTTTGAATTCATTTTGAATCATGTCTTTTAAGAGTAAATATTAAGTAAAAGAAGAATTTCATTTTCCTTGTTTTGAATATTTTCGAATTTTTAAATTGAAAAGTTCAAAGGGACAAAATAGCATTTCCCTTGTTTTGAGCTTTTTAGTTTTAAATTTTTAAAAATACTCAAAATAAAAAAATAAAATCTTTATTTTACTTAATATTTACTCTTAAAAACAAGCTTCAAAATAAATTCAAACAATATAAACAGGCTAATATTCCATTTGAAGCCCATTTCCAATTTTAAAAAAAAGCTCTGATCTGCTGTTACTCTGATGGTATATATAAACCAATTACAAGCAACCACGTCACAACCAGAGAAAAGAAAAAGGCATAAATTTATCGTTACACCCAAATTTGCCCTAAAATCTGTAAAGAAGATTGGGCCGAAATCTATAAACCCAGAACACGAAAAGAAGCATAGCAATGGCAGACCCAACCACCGCGCCGGAAAATTCCGCCGCCGAGCCGAATATGAATCCCAACCAACTCGAATCCGATAAGCAGATTTCGCAGGAACCTGCTCAAATCAATCCACCTTCTACAGCGTCGGTGCCGCCGCCAAACCCTATCCCTAGCACCCCACCGTCGATTGTAGGCCCACCTACTCCATCGATCCAACCTTCCTTCCGTCCTGCGGCGCTGCCACCCACCGTAGGAACTCCTCAATTTACACCGGGGCCGAGTGTCAATTATCAGACTCCTGGGGTTCCACCTCCAGGAGTCAGCGCCGTGACACCCAGGGTGATGCCTCCTGCTCCAGCAACGGGGGGTGCGGTGCCGCAAGTTCCGGTGGCTTCAGTGCCGATTGGGATGTCACCCTATGGGGTGCCCAGTCAGCCCATGAGACCATATGCACCCATGCCGAATGGTTATCCGGGGATTCCTCAGCCTGTCCCCCCTGGTGCTATGCCTCCTCCGGGTGGGTTTTCTCTCTGCATCTAATTTTATTGTTCTCAATTGCTCAGCTTTTATCTGTCTGTATGTATGTGTAGATAACCGAGTTTGATGTCATTTTATATGGCTGACTGTTTTGTTACGATAATCTATAATTCCATGGAATGAAATCATTGAGTTGGAAATAAAGACAAATACTTTACCGTAATTAATGAGAAATGGTGAATTTTTTTTATTTGCTTACACTTAGTGTAATATGTTTTGATATGTTACTGAAACGGAGTAGAATGAGATTGACATGAGGGGATGGAGAGGGATGTGTGTTGGTTGGATTAGGGGTATCGATGACGGGATGTTTTCTCCTACAGTGTTCTCATGATTGATTACGGTGAAAAAGGTTGGAAGGCTTCATTAGGGACCACTGACTATCCTACGCGTCAACTTCTTGTTTGGTATGCGCACATCTATTTGTTTATCTTTATTTCTTTGCATAAGCTTATAATAGACATGTAGTAACATTTATTTTTCTGATCTGTAAAACAAAAACAAGTAAAACAAAAACAATGAGTAGATGGTTTTTATGAGTCTTGTCATAGGTTGAAAAATGCGATTTTCCCAATTGCCACACTAAATACTATTTGGCTCTGCTATGTTCATTTAGTAGGCTAGTAGTCATAAGGATGTTAAGCCCCTTTATGGGTTTTTCATTTCTGAATTGCTGGCGGCGCATTAAGTAAACAACTGAGTGCTCCTTTACGTCTATCCCCCAAGGTATCACAATCTTCTCAACCATGCAATTCTGGTTTTGTTTCTATGCATTTATTATGACGCAGTGAGAACCCTTCACTTCAGGTTTTGTTTCTTTGCATTTATTATGATGCCCACAAGACCCATTGATTGTTGTAATTAAAGATGTAGACTGCGAATTATATTTTTGTGTTCTCAATTGCTTTGGTGAGACTTGTGAATGGGATTGGTAATCTCATCTCACTACTCAATTCAAATCGTCACCTTTGGTGCTTGGAATTGGGATAGTTTCTACCAAACTACTGTTCTGCGAGTGGATGCATAAGGTATGCCTAGTTCACGTATTCCTGCTTTATGGATTGCAGTGTTATTCTCTTGATGTGCATTCAGGTTATAATTCAGCTGGTGACTGTTGTCATATCCTTGCTGCCATCTAATATTGCTTTTAATATTTTGGGTAACAGCGCTTGGTTTTTCTTGTTAGATTATCTTATAACTCCTTTTTAATTCATGATAAGAACATTCTATTGTACTGTTTTGTAAACATGCTCTGACAAATTTGCATAGATGTTTGTGTTACCTTTATGCAGGACTTATCCGATATCCTCCTCCATATGCACATATGGTTCGACCTACATTTCCTCCACGGCCAATGGGAGCAGTTGGTGTTGTGCCACCAATGTTACGTCCTCCAGTTGCTGGGGTTCGTGGGCCAATAACTTCTCCCGCTATTAGACCGGCTGCTGTCCCAAGTGTTGCCTCAACAGAAAAGCCCCAGACAACTGTGTATGTAGGCAAGATATCAACAACAGTGGAAAATGATTTCATCCTCTCTCTGCTGCAGCTTCCGATCTCCATTATTTGTAATTGGCCTCACACTTGTCTTTTCTCCTCCTACTTCGTGTGTTTAATTTGCATTCCATGCCTTCATCTTGAGAGATCATATCATTGAATTATCATATCATTGAATTCTGAAATTTCATCTTTTGAAGCTGTGCGGACCTGTCAAGAGTTGGAAACGCCCTCAGGACCCCACAGATGGAACTTTAAAAGGTTATGGATTTTGCGAATTTGAGTCTGCTGATGGAGTTCTTCGTGCACTGCGGCTACTCAATAAACTAAGCGTTGATGGACAAGAATTGATGGTAAAAAAATTATCTTTCCCCTAATTCTTTTTATTATACATATTGATTACCATCTACTGTTTATGACACTTGTGGCATGCTTAGTGCCGGATGACACTTATGGCGTGCTTGGTATCGAATTAAACCGGAAAAAATATTTAATACAAAATTAAATGGATGGTAGAAGGTACAAGGTATTCGGGAGGATTGAACTAGACAATATTCTTGAAGTTTCAGTACCAAATAGTATCATTTACATTGTCTATCTTATTCTCTCTAATATCATTTCACACAGTGCAATAATCAGTGGATATTAGCCTCCTTAATCCCCCTTATGTTTGTCTCCTACCGGCTACCATCTATTCAGTTTTGCATTAAGTTTTTGCTCCAGCCAAATTGGATGCACCTAACATAACCTTAAGTATTCAAGTAGGTAAGCATATTGTATTTTCTATTGGAAGAAGTTAGTGCTAGATAAAGTTGTTGACTTACAAAGCGATTAAGAATCTGAGTCTACACGATGAAATGTTCACCTTGATATTTCCGAGTTTAAATTATGCATGCCCTGTTGGTCAATCTGCATATTGCACTTCTATAATTTATTAGCTTCACTCATTATTATAGTGATTTTGGTCAGTCAGTAATATGCTGATAGCACATTATTTATGTACACTGCTTAAAATTTTCTACTCTCGCTCCTGTAAAACTTATCGCAAGGTACTTGTATGACTGATATTTGGACTCGATGTATTGCTAGTTGAATGTTAATCAAGCTACTCGGGAATATCTTAAGCAATATGTGGAGAAAAAAGTCGTGAGTTCAAAGAACTTAAATGAATCAGAAACTGAAGGTGCTAAAAAGGAGGATGAAAGGGCATCAGGTGCTGAAAATAATGACACTTTGAAATCCTCTGGGGAAACTCAGAAGCCTTCATCTGATGAACAGAAGAAGGATGGCAGCGAAACAGTGAAAAAGGAAGATATTGAAGATCACACAATTTGACCTTGTAATTGAAGAAGGCAAAGAAGCTGACCGGGAAGTCTCAGAGAAAATTACAGGCATGATAGAGGAGAGGCTGAAGAACAGACCACTACCACCTCCACCCCCACCACCTCAAGCGGCTGCTGACGGTCTTGGGAACTCAAATTCGGAGCAGCCTTCGAAGTCAAGAGATAGAGAACCAGATGGGGATGTGGTGAAAAACAGTGAGTGCTACTTGCCCTAATACAAGAATGGAAATCACTTTCTGCTCTCTATTGCTTTGGCTAGAATATATTTTATTTAGTTGTTTAGAGTCTAACAACACCCCCCCCTGTGTGTGTTTCTATTTATTTATTTTGGAACATGAATTACATGCTTCTCTTCATCTTGCAGATTTATTGGACGACAAAAATGAAGATGAGAAAACTACTGAAGGTAAACCCTCAAGTGAGCATGATAGGACCGAAACTAGGTCACCAGATCGTAGTAGAAGGCATGATAGGGGCAGAGACCGCGACCTGAAACGAGAAAAGGAAAGGGAACTTGAAAGATATGAGAGAGAACGAGAGCAGGAACGAGCCAAGAGAGAGAAAGATAGAGAATATAGGAGTCGTGAAGATGATCGTAGATATAAAGCACGTGAAAAGGAGTGGGAAGCTAGAGAGAGGGAGAAAGAACACTGGCGGAAAAGAGAGCGAGAAAAAGAGAAGGAGAGGGCACAGGAACGTAAGCGGGAAATTGTGGACCAAGAGCATGATAGTGATGATGGCTATGGAAAAAAGAGGAAGTATAAGACTAGTGATGATGAGAGGAAAAGGAGACAAAGGGAGAAAGAAGAGGACTTGGCTGATAGATTGAGAGAGGAAGAAGAGATCGCAGAAGCAAAAAGGAGAGCTGAGGAAGAACAGAAGAAACTGCAAGAGGAATTGAAATTTATTTCTGTTCAACCAGTCATGGGAAATGAGAAAGCTATTTTGCCGGATGAAACCAATCTTGAAAAAAAGGTTAAGGTTGTCGATCAGACATTTGATGGCAAACCCGGTATTGGTAATTACAATGGTAAGTTATCTTGCTTAAGCTGATTATCATTTTACTTTGCTCATATATCTTTTTTCTTAAATCACCTTTGGCATTTGATTAACAGGTGAAGTGTTTTTACAAAATGGAATTGGTGATGATGTCACATTAGAAAATGCTGTGTCCGAGGCACGGCAGAACATCAATGTGCCTGCTAAGAAGTTAGGATTTGGTCTTTCGGGGTCTGGGAAGCGTACTGCTGTCCCTTCTGTATTTAATGAAGATGAAGATGAGGATGCGCACAAGGAAAAGAAAATGAGGCCTCTTGTTCCAATTGATTACTCAACTGAGGAACAATCAGTTTCTGAAACCCCTTTGGCCGATGTGGCTGCAGCCCCAGAATCTGCAAAGCGCGTTATAACCTCGAATTCTATAGAGGAGAAGCCAACTGTGGAAAAAGAAAAAGGAAGGCGACCTCATGAGAGATCTAGTCTGCGAGATCGAGATAGACATGAAGAAGAGAGTTATCAAGCCCGTGAAGAAAGCAGAAAGGATAATTATGACAGAGAGAGGCCACATAAAGTGAAAACACCCGAGAACCAGAAGCTTTTGGATGCTAAACAGTTGATTGACACGATTCCAAAGACCAAAGATGATTTGTTCTCGTATGAGATAAATTGGGCCATTTATGATCAGGTTCCTTCCTGCTTAATCTTTTACTTTTTATGTGTGCACTCTCTTTTACCAATGCTTCTTGAATGGAATAGCTTGCATATAATTTTTGTAAATGCTCTCAATAATCCATTACTTTTGCGAGCTAGGATATATACATGAGTTGAGCTCTATCTTAGGTCAGACCTTGTTTCTAGATGTATAGACTTGGGATTTGCTTTACTATTACCACATTTAGACATTAGAACTCAACTTGGTTAGACATGTTTCTTTCGAGCTTGTATGAAAGCAAAGACCCAACAAGAGTAGAAGGGACTTCAGAGAGGCAACAATAAAATCAACATAAACTGCCAAGTGAAGTAATCCTGCTTCAAATTGCTTATTCCTTCTAAATTGGATCCATAAAATGTGAGATAGATTGTTGGACTTTGAAGTTTGCATTTGCAACTCTTTTTATTCTGCTCGTGTACGTGAATCGAAGCTATTTTCTGAACAGTTCCACTCTATCATATTATTGCGGATTGATGTTTGATACAAGCTTCATTAATTCTTTCTTCATAGAATGCACTACAAGAGAGAATGAGACCGTGGATATCAAAGAAGATCACTGAGTTTCTGGGAGAGGAAGAAGTTACTCTTGTGGACTATATCGTGTCCAGCACACAGGAACATGTTGATGCAAGGGAGATGCTAGAAAGGCTGCAGGCTATATTGGATGATGAAGCTGAAATGTTTGTGCTTAAGATGTGGAGGATGCTCATCTTTGAGATCAAGAAAGTTGAGACCGGTCTAGCATTGAGGTCCCGGGCATGATCCAATATCACTGAACTCAGTCATGCGTAATAAATCCAGCTGTGGCATTGTTTTTTTGGTTTTCATAATTGGCAATCCCTTTATTTTTAAAATTTTCCTTTAGTAGTGTCGACAATGTGAGTAAATGGAGGATATTGCTGCTAACCAAGCTGAAATTTCAATATGCTATCCGTAAGCAGGTTTGGTTGTACATCTCACCTGCAAATAGAATTATGTTGTATTCTTTCTGTTCAAATTAGCTTCAGTAACCTCTGCACATAGGATGTCTGAGCCATTTCGTAGGATTCATTTAAGTTGTGTAAGTTGTGAATTATTTTGCTAGATGTTTGAAAGTTGAACTAGAGTTCTGTACAAGTTTCTCAGGGAATATTACACTTGGAGTATCCTTTCTAATAACCCTTTTAATAACACTTTTTAACTTGTATTAGGTAGTAAAGATTTTAATAAAGAGTAATTCTAGGGAGACATGAACATATGAGATGAATAAATGACATTTTCACATGATGATGACGTGTACTTCTTCATCATTTTGATGAAAGTGCTATATTAACTGTGTCACTCATTCATGTTCTCTTTTTATGTCTCTGAAGTTGTTCTGTTTCCTGTTTCCATTGATTCCCAGTTTGGTCTTGATTAACAATACAAGAGAATTATAATCACTCTTTTTTCTCAGAACTTGCATCCCGGAGTTCGCTATAGCCTATATGTGAATCAAAACCAAGAATTCTGCACTTTAATGCCATGAATAATGATTATTGTGCAAGCTTTGGTAATTGGAAATGTATATTAATGAATGAATGAAGATCATTCATGGGATGGTAAATCTTCATTTTGCTCTCGTCAGATGTCAGGATAAGGATTTCGTTATACTGGGAGGAAAGCAAGATCTTATGGTTTAACTAAAAGCATAAGCATTACTAATGATCTCCCGCCAGATGTCCCGTTGTACACATACATATATCATTTTTACTGGAAGCATCCACAATGAATGAATGTGCTATTTTTAACCACTTATGTAAGCAATAAAATGTATTTTAGTGATTCTTTGTTGATTTTAACAATTGCTTAACTACACATTTAAGTTAATTTTATTAACCATTGCTTAACTATCACGAATGTGTTAAAATAAGCTAAGTTCATTCAAGTTAGTCTCGTTATTGTGAAAAATCATTGGTTAAACTTTATTAAATTAATTAAAAAAAGAATTTTGAATAAAAGTGCCAACTTAAATGTTAATCCTTCCGTTGTTTTTTCAAACAAATCAAGAAAACGATAGTTAATATAATTAAAGCATTAAATTGTACATGTACTACAATAGTTAATATAGTTAAAGCATTAAATTCTACATGTGTTTTTCCATACACACTCTTATATCTCCTTAACTGTTTGGAAAGGTAGAGATCGGAAGAGTAATAACAATATACACTAATTTGAGGCATATATAAAAATTAAAGTTAAGAACAAAATTAATATAACTAATTTTCGTTAAAATTAACAACAAAAATTTTGGCACTAGCATCTTCAATGTCGCATGAATTTTGGCATATCACTAATAAAAATCCTGTAATACCTCCATCTAACATTTTCAGTATGGACGCTCTATAAAGGTCCAAGCTATACCATCTGTTCAAGAAGACAATTGAGGGAAGTCCTAGGAATAGTGCATATGTTGAAAGGATGCAATATTTCAATATATTCACAAAGGGAAAGAAAAAAAAAAAAAAAATAGCTGTCGTGTACAATTCTCGAACCATTTCAAGGTTCAGAGTTACAACATAATGCTTCAGTTAAGAAAGTGGAAAGAAAACTAATAATACACAAATTTGGGGGCAACCAATGGATTCATTGCCATGGAGACATCCTTTCATGCTTTGGTCAGCAAGTAGTAATGGACAGTATACAACACGACTTTCGTGTCTTTCACTTTCTTCATATATGGTCCAAACTTGCGCATCCTCCCAAACAAACATGCTGTCCATGAACTATATGACCCAAAACCAAGATACAACAGAACCAATTGCCAGACCGACCACCAAATACAAAACAAGGACAATCCCCGCAGTCTCAGCATGTTGTAACTCGACAGTTTTAGGAGTCAAAATCATTAACACACAGGTAAAATATCCATTTGTAAGCCCCAGAAGACAGGTTAACAATGTCACAGGAATTTCAGTTCTGAATATCTGAGGTCCGTGCAGGCAACCGTAGAAAAGAGGAAGAAACAACAACCTTGCGAACGAGGCACTCACAGCTACTGCTGCATTCTCTACGAGATACAATGGAGTCAAAGACTTGCCAATCAAATCAAAGACATTATAGCCTGTGATCAAAATGATTGGGTACCAATCCTTAAGAATCTCAGAACTCACATCTTCAGTAACAGATCCCGGAAAAATACTCAATGTCACAACATATATAATCAAGATGCCCAATCCATACCATTTTACTGCCCCAACAATGTCCCATAAGGTTGATCTCCATAACTTTCCTGTCAGCTCACCTTTCTCTTCCTTTTCCTCAATTACGGCTTGAGCTTTCAGGTCATTGTAGTACTTGATTACAGGAAGTCTATGTGCCACATTGTAGAATATAATGTTTAGTATCATCACAACGATGCTGACAATAAAATAAAGATTGGCACTTTTTCTCAGTCCACGAGCATCTTGAGAATACATAGCTTTGGTGAGGACTCGTAAAACTGAAACAAGGACACCTGCAGTTCAAGGAGAAAAAATAATAGATAAATAAAATAACAGCCAAAATATGTAAATTGTATTGATTGCCGATATTAGCATAACCCAGAAATAATAACCACGCAAATGCAACTTTCGGAAAGCTACTGTACTTGACTTATTTTCTGTAGCTGGTAGGGTCTTCTAGTTTTTTGAAACTAATGCTTATGGTACAGTTCTTTCCTCTTCATACTCAAACATCAATGAAGACTGCAATAACCATGGTTATTATTCCAGTGCACATAATTTTTTCCAGGGCAATCTTTTTAGGTAAGCAAGTGAACCCCAGACTTTGGCTCACATGAACTTACAAGTGAAAGATTAGTTAGTTATTTTCTTCTTTGGGGTTGCAAATCACAACAACTTGACAAATCACTGGTTAGCCATGGTAAGATGGAGGAGGTAACAATCATGTCACTTCTTGAAGATAATTGGACATAGACAATGAGAAGTTGATAATATCTGAACCTTTAACAATAAGAATCATGTCCCAGCTAAAAACCAGCAGCAAAAAATGCAGAAAAACCAGTAGAAACTATCAGACTTCATAAAATAGAAATGGATAAAACTATTTCTACCAACATATTTCTTGGGGAACCATTAGTGCTGCATGTTCTCTGCCACTCAAATCTCATATGTTTAGCACAATACAAGGACCATTATATATCAATTGATATTGGTCGAGATTAGAAGCAAAAATAGACATTAGGATTTAGGATGTAAATATGGATATGAGATTCCATTTTTTCCCCCTTTTTTGGCAGTAGGCAAGGCAAGATCTTGCTAATCAGAACTCAAAAATAAAAGTTGATTGATAGGTTCAAAGTCAAAAGGTAGAACAAGTAGACCTTCAATCCATGGCAAATCCATAAATTTTTAGATCTTTACCACCTCATAAATAAACTGGCGCATAGATGTTATTCACTTGACCAAGATTGAGATCTTTTGTTATTCAAATCCTATCTAAACAATTAGTAAGAAATACAATAAAACCATAGAGCCAAACCAAGTAAAAACCCAGACGTTAACAAGCAAAAAACTATTTGCACCAAAAAATTGTCTGCAAGAATAGACATAAGGCATCCATTTTCAAGGAAAAACAAAAGATCCGAGCTTTTTCATATCATACTACTAATTGAGTTGAAATCATCCGCAACTAAAGCTATCCACGCCAAACCAAGAACAGATATGGATAAGAAAAATGTTCTCCAAATACAACCAAAGAAACACCAAATTTTACCAGAAGCAGCAGTGCCAGCTACCACAGCTTGCATATACCTCTCAGGTAACTCCCCAGCATTCCCAACGACACCTCCTTGCACCAATCCATCAGCAATCCCACACAGCCCAACCACCGCCACGGTAACATAGTATCCACCATAAATTCCAACTCTTCCCTTTATATACCAAACATCCATCAACGGCACTACCAATAGCGCCACCACAAATAGTACATAACCCACATTGATCCTCACAACCGAATTCGTTTTGTGAGCAAATGCCACTATGAAAAGCAAGGACGCAAGCCCAATCAGCATATACACTACGGCAAAAACCCGGTCAACGGAAACGCCAGGATAGAGGTAGGTGAAGTAATCAACGGCGGTGATGAATGCATTCCAGGGAAGAAGATAGCCTGCCCCCAGAGTGAAGTAGATAATGTAGGCTATGTTGAAAGAATCTTTGGGGATCTTTTGGGGATTGGTTGAGGATGTTTTGGGGATCAATAAGGTGGCTGATTCCGAGTCTCCATCTGCGGTAGCGGTGGATGCGGCGGTTGCAATGCCCATCTGCGTCGGTTGTTGGTGGTTGCTCAGGCAAGAATTGGGGATATTTCTGGAGGAGCGTAATCGGTTTTCTTGGCGAGGTATTGGGAGCTCTCACCAGTTTCTTTACGTACAATTTGGAGGAGTTGACAGTCAGCAGATATTTTTTTTCTCCCAAAAGCTAATTGGCTCCTCCAGTAGGCCAATCTTTACCTATCAATTTTTACCATTTTGGCCCCCAAAATGAACTTTCTTTGCGCCAAACATCCCTACCAACAACATCCTGTAACATTTGTTCCTAATGGGTATGCAGTAAACCCGCAGAACAAATGCAGATTTGTTCGGCCACGAAACGCAAAGAAATGCACACGTGATGGGAGGAAGAAGAGAACTACAAATCCACATCTTCAAGAGAAGACATAGATATTTTCACTTGTGAGACTGATATCGCTCATTCAATCAATCACTAGTAAGACACTTTTCCCCTCATTTTATTTTTACCAAGTAATGGGCTTTGAAATTTCATGTTCTAAAAATTTTAGTCGAGCTGTATGTGTATGTGTTTTTGCACTATTAGAAAGTGTATTCTTTTTGGCGCAATCTGATTTGATGGATTGCCTAGTAGCTAGTACCTTAGGGCGGGAAGCGTTAACCAAAATAACATTTAGCAATTGTTTGCTTTAAAATAACATTTAGCAATTGTTTGCTTTAAGTGAGCACTGAGTATTATCAATAGTTGATTTTATCAGTATGTTTAGTACAAACAAAAGTCGTTTTTGATGGCAAAAATGTTGAAAACTCATAGATAAGG